>JAFFST010044970.1:30779-48230 GCA_022414735.1 Noturus placidus | reverse complement strand
GTTTGAGGCCTGAAATGTGGCAAAAGGTCGAACAGTTCAAGGGGGCCGAATACTTTTGCAAGACACTGTAGCAGTTGTGAACAGTAAATTACAAAAGCCTTGTCCACAATGTCTGGACAAGCTGACACAACTGAGGCTACAGCTCTACACTATTCTGCATGATTTCAGCTGAAGGCCAACACACTGAGACATGATCTCCAGAAAAGCAGTTGCGTCATTGCCTAACTTTTTTCTAACCTTTATCTAATTTCAATGAGTCTGTGCCCATGATAGCCTCAGATTCCTGTTCAATTTTCAATTTCAATTCAATTTTATTTATATAGCGCTTTTTACAATAGACATTGTCTGTTCTTGACTGATAGGTGTGGAACCCAATGTGGTCTTCTGCTGTTGCAGATCAGCCACCTCAAGGTTTAGTGTGCATTCTGAGACACTTTTCTGCTCACCAAGGTTGTAAAGAGTGCTTAATTTAGTTACAATAGGAATCCTGTCATCTCGAACCAGTCTAGCCATTCTCCTCTGATCTCTCTCATCAACAGAATGTTTCGGCCTGCGGAAACTAGGCACACAGGATTTATTTTTTTTCACACCATTCTGGGTAAACTCTAGAGAGTAGAGACTGTTGTGTGAAATTTCCAGATCAGCACTCTATGAAATATTCACACCAGCCCTTCTAGTACCAACAACCATGCCATGACCAAAGTCACAGAGATCATACTATTTCACTTCATTGTGATGTTTGATGTGAACATTACCTGAAGCGCTTGACCTGTATCTGCATGATTTTATGCACTGTGCTGCAGCCACATGATTGGCTGATTGGAAAACTGCATAAATGAGCACGTGTACAGGTGTTCCTATTAAAGTGGACAGTGAATGTATGATACAGTATATGATTATTATTACTATATTATATATTATGATTGTGCAAATATATTTGTATACTATAAATGAGATTTTTCCCCTTTTAACTACCTGTAGCCTACAAGCCAGTGGTTTTGAAAGACATGTCCAATATTCACCAAAACAAGGTTAGTTCAATATACAGGTCAATATACAGTGAGGAGAAATAAGTATCCAGACACACATATTTCTGTAATTTAAAATACTTATTCTGCATACATCCACATAATGTCTTTTGACTGTCCTTATAAATATGAACAAAAAAAAGTATTTTTAAACGTTAAAATATATGATTAAAAATAAAATCCATAGGAGGACAGGCATTAAGACTCAAAATTACCAATATAAGTACTTTGCTGTAAAATCATAATTGGCAATTACAGCTTCAAGATAACTGTAGTAATTCTTCAAAATGTAGAAGTAATTAATCTAAAATGTCTGAATAGTTATTATTTCCCCCACCGTATAGTCAGATGCCCTCAAACATGCATGCTGCTGTTTAAAAAAAAACCTGGATATTACTCTTGAAATTACAGGTCTACTAGCATGTGATAAGGTGGCAAACAATTAACTGAAGTGACCTTTGAAATACTTTATGTACTTCACTCCCAGACTGATGCAGATGAACTTACCTCATTGGCAAACATGAGAACCTGTGATTTACTTGTAGCTGGAGAGTGTTACCCCTTGTATGCCAAACCACTCCATCACTGACTAGTTAATGTCTCATTGGGGATTCCCAATACATCCATCTATGCAGTAGCTTTCTTCTGTACAGTTTAAAAACACTAATTCTATAGAAACATTCACAGGAACCAAAGTGATTCATGCAGCTTATGCTTTTCTGAGATATAACCTGCAATTTGAATTCAGGTTGATGTTAATTTTTGTCAATTTACTCTCATGGAGATCAACTACAATCCTTGCAGAGAATGAATCCGAGTCAGTAGGTGTGGTGCAAAACATTTCGATCAACTGCGACTGGATTTCACAGCAACGCCTTAATTTACACGTAATTTACACGTATTCTATATGCTAATTTACACGTACACAACAGCCACGCCCACATCGAAACTTGGATGATTTATATATAGGCGAATGCAAGGGCGTAACCAAAGTATGGACATTGGGGGGTCCAAGCGCTAGACCCCCCAGCCCCCGTCAAACTTTCCTCACTTTCTCTCGCATTTATAACAGTCTGTCAGAGCGTGAGGGTTCACAGTGAACTCGGCGGGAGGATGTGCACGTGAATGTACCATTAATGGTCAAAAACTGGAACTGACATTAGCCTGGATATGTAGGTGACTAGTTACTTACTGTCTGAATAAAAGCTGCTTTCTCCATTTCTTACAGACTGAGCTGCTAAAATACATCACCGAACTTGCGTTGAGTCTGGACCAAACCAAGTGTACAATTGGAGGGGGGAATACACACCGATTTTCCTTAACAAACGTGAATATCCATCCATCCATCTTCAACCGCTTACTCCTTTTCAGGGTCACAGGGAACCTGGAGCCTATCCCAGGAGGCATCGGGCACAAGGCGGGGTACACCCTGGACAGGGTGCCAGTCAATCGCTGGGCACAATCACATACACACTCACATTCATACACTACGGACACTTTAGACACGCCAATCAGCCTACCATGCATGTCTTTGGACTGGGGGAGGAAACCGGCGTACCCGGAGGAAACCCCCGACACACGGGGAGAACATGCAAACTCGGCACACACATGGCCCTGGCGGGACTCGAACCCCGGGCCCTGGAGGTGTGAGGCAAACTTGCTAGCCACTATATTCAAAAATAATAGAAATTAATAAATAGATAAATAAAATAAATAGAATAGATGAAGAAAAGACAGATCTGTTGGCAGGGAAAATTTAAGCGGGACATATAGAAAATATTTTCTCCTGTATATTGGGGGAGACAGATGGGCATTTCCTCAACATTTCCCCCAAAGAGTGCGTGGTTACGCCCATGGGAGAATGAGATATTAGGATTGAGAAAGAGTATGAAGTCTGACCATTAAAGCCCTAAAGGTGAACTTTTCGGAAAGGTGGATGAGTCGTGGGCTGTCGGGTTTAGTCTTTAGGCGCGGTCGGTGTAAATAAGGTGGCTCTTTCTCTTGGTGACTCGGAAGAGAGACTGACACTGTTTGGCACTGATGACAATGCACTATTAAAGAATGATTTGGACACGTGACCGCAGCCTACACGGATTCTACACGGACATCTAACCGCCTGCTTCCCAGTGTTTAGTTATTCAGTGCTGAGATCGGTTTTTGAACCAGTTATTAACACTAAACCCCAGCCAACGACCTTCCAAAAGACCGGTGCGGATTCTGAAATGATTGGCTTTGGTAAAATCTTACCGGGAGCACTGCAGTCCGCGCAGGACCCATTCCCCGGTCCGTCCAGAAACTCCCGAAGCCGGCGTCTGTTCGCGTCTTCTCCCGAAGCCATGCTGAACACCCGGACTAACGAACGCGGACTAACACCGCTGGGATTCGGCTCCGTGATGTCACGCGCAGCGCCGACGGTCTCGCTCGAAATATCGCGCGTCAGGCAAGTCCTGATTGACGGCACATGTTTAGGAGCCCCGATGGCGGTAACGGTACTACACGGATGTGAATGAATATAGGAACACCCCTCACATCAAACCCCTTGGAGACGTCGACTGACGCTGTCGTGCGGAATGGATTGTGCAGTCCGTCGCGGGTTAGATTCTCTCAGCACTGTTTTTCCCGCCCTTCACTTAGAGAGACATCAAGCGGTCGCGCTCGTTCAGCATGCCTTTACTCACTTCAAAGCGCTAAAGATTGAGGAAGAAGCTGTCTCGAGATGTCACTACACTAAATACCGTGTAAAACAGTAGAATGACGACTGCCTGTACTCGATTCCTCTGGCTGATACATTAATGCACTGATTAAGTCGGACGGGAACTTGACAATATACTCTATATGGCCAGAATTATATGGACACCCCTCCTGATTACTGAGTTCAGGTGTTTCAGCCACACCCATTACTAACAGGTGGATAAAACCAAGCATATAGCCATGCAATCTCTATAGACAAACAGTGGCAGTAGTATGGGTCATACTGAAGTGCTCGGGGACTCTGAACATGGCACTTTCATAGGATACCATCTTTGCCACAAACCAGGTTGTGAAATTTCAACCCTGCTAAATAGGCCATAGTCAACTGTACATGCTATTATTGTGAAATGGAAGTGTCGAACAGAAGCAGCAGCTCAACCGTGACGTAGTAGACCACAAAGTCACAGGGCCACAGCATACTTAAAAATGTAGCACCTAAAATTGCCTGTGCTCTGTTGACAGTCATTATTATATAATAACTGTGCATTGGTGCAAGCTTAATGAAATGGGTACACAAGCCTAAGATCACTATGTGCAATGCCAAGCATCAGCTGGAGTGGTGTAGCTATATCAATTCACATGGTTTTGAAATGGGATGTGCAACAAGCTCATAAAGGCATAGTGTTGTCCACATAATTTTGGTCATAATGTACCTACTGTATTCTGGGATTTTGAACAAGTGTCAATATTCTCATATGTGACGCATTTATAAGGCAACTAAAATGTAACTTAATTTGCAGCTATATGAAAGTTCTCTGTTGCATGTTTAGTCTAAAAGCAAATGGTATTCACAGCAAGTGATTTGGGGACTGGAGATTTAATCAATACATGCTGGAATTTTAATCAATACAGACATGTAAAAATCAGCTCACAGTAACCTTAAAACTACTTTTAAAAAAAAAAGAAAAAAAAAAAAGAGAGAAAGAAAAACTTGTATGCTGGCACTAACTGTGTATGCAAAGTAAGAACTGCAACACATTCCATATGCACAACAGACAGGGTAAAAGTAAAAACTGATCAACACATTCACTCAACTAAACACAATGTGAAGGCAGGACTTTTGCATACAGGCCAAATTCTGAAGGAAAGCAAAAGAAAGGATTTGTTTATCAGTCAGATCAAAATTATTAGATTCTGTCCATTAAAACTACAGACTGAGGCCTCTTCCTTGTTGCTGTATTACAAGCTAAGGTAAGACACAACTACAAGCTTTTGCAGATCTTGGGGAGGACTTCTCTATCGTGAGGAGTTTGAGCTGGAGCGTGAACGATGGCGTCTGCGACCTGGAGATCTTGACCGAGATCGTCTTCTTACTGGGGAACGGCGACGTGGTGACCTAGACCTGCATTTTGTGTGAAATGTGTTTTGGAAAATGTACAAAAATTGAAAAGGTTTACAAATTACGCAATAAAATGGTTTTAAATTATAAACTTCCCAAACATCTCTCTCTATATTATATAATAGTAACAGTAGATATGCCAGTTTGGAACTCTCGAAACCAAATAACTTATTACACAGTAAATAAGATAAATGAGGATGTTAATAAATCAAAGGTAAGATTACCAACCTTCTCCTCATGCGAGGCGGAGTACGGCGCCACATGGGTGGAGGAGGAGGCATCCTACGTGGAGGGGACAGCCTACGAGGGGCAGGTCGCATCCTCTGAGTCAGGACAGCTGTCGCTGTGATTTCTTGACCATCTATTTGACCTGAAAAAATTCGACAGTTGTTTCCACTTCATCAAATACACAATAGTAGGAGCATTTTGCCTACTTTGGCCACTAAAAACACCACAGCTGCATGTAAGCTTCGGTACTGCAAGATGGTAGTGGGACCCTGGGTGCATATTTGTCCGTGTTACCTTCTGATTCCTACAGTCATCTGATGGCACCTTTTAATCCTGCGGTCATAGTGGCTGGATGAAATGGCAATTTGCACTCTGATCATAATATAAATCCATTAAACCACTCTATGATAAGAGCATACTGAATCAGTTTCGTCAAGCTGTACATGCACTCACTTGCAATAAGCCTGACAAGACGAGCTTGCCAGTCCTTGACCTTCTTGTCAGTAACCCAGAACATTAGCAGTTGAGCCACCCACTGCCTTAATATCCTAAAATACTTACAGATCCTAAAAACTTTCAGCTTCAAGCAATAATCTGACCTGGATAGCACTTGCAAAGTTGTTGTAGTCATGAAGACTACCATGTACATCACAAGGCTTCTATATGCTAAACCTTTTAAAATGGCCCTTGTAACGGCCATTTGTGAAGCAAACAAAAAAATGAACACTTTGCTCTGAGATTCTTTGCATGGGTTTATGCCGATTGGAAAAAATGCCATGGCAAATGCTGGGCTTACCTACCAAAATTTACTACTATTAAACTGTAACTAAAATATATAACAGTGCTACAGCAAATTAGCTCATTACTGGTATATATTTACAAAATCAAACTGAAAGCTGAACAGCATCTCCTAAATAAAACTGGTATCATGGGGTGTTTTTCAGTCCATGAACAGTCCATCTGTTCATTAAACTGCAATACTTGTTTCTGTATAAATGTCAGTAACTGATGATTTTTAAAAAATTAATTCATTTTAAAAAATGTCTTAAATGGCTTCAGCTTTATAGAACAATCTTAGGTATGTTCCACATACAGTAAAAGTAAATTTTTGGTCACATATGTAAATAAAATCAAGAGAAAATCAATATGATCTCATAATTTCATGTGGAGCATAAAAATGTTCAATGTTTGGATTTGACAATTAATTAAAATAAAAACAGTCACAGTCTCTGATGCAGGTAACATCACAAAAGCCAGGGGGAGGGGGGGGGTTCTTAACAGGGTTCAAAAGTGTGTTACCATGGATGCAGACTTCGATACACTGAGGGACACTACTAGCAACACAAATAAAACTGGTTTCCCTCTGCCCACATTTTACATTTTTCTGACATTAACATGAAGGTCCATGGAAGAAAATATCAGCATGTACCTTCTGCCATCATTGGCACATTTGAATGACCATGTATTACAAAGCCATGACTATGACCTTATATAGTCATGGGCATTGTTTTGACTCAGTACTGCTGTCATTTGCTGCTGTTGTGAAGTTGTTTGATGCCGTACACAACAGAGACAGGAATTTGGGCAATAGTTGCTGCAAGCTTTTTATAAAATCAACCAATTGGTGGGAATTACATAGAGGGGTTAAAGCAATGCAAATTTGCCCATACATGATGCAGTGTTAGACCATAAGAACATCATAATGAAACTAAAGCTGAATCCGGGACATTTTCACAAATCCCGGCCCAAATATAGAAATCCCTTCCCGGATGCTTTTTTTAAGGTCTGAAAAAGAGGACATATGGTCACCCTAACAAAACATTTCAGAGAATAATGTGTGTTAATTTCTACCAAGTTACCTTTACACAATATTTGTTCATGCACCAAGAGGTTGCTCACATGAGTCACGACTGGCGAGATAGAACCAGAACTATAAATCAAGCAGCTGTCTATATTGTGTCATGTCAAAATTTCTTTGGACTGTAATGGATTACAGTCACCAGTTTTTTGCATCCTGGTTACGCAACACCATTACATGTATTCCGTTACTCCCCAAGCCTGGCCAAATTCACTGGTATGTGTGTATAGTTCACTGGTGTTAATATTGCTAATTCAGAAATGGGATCACAGAATTTTCAACCTCTGTGTGTTCAAGCTACAAAGGGTGGAGGAAAAACATGGACACCGCCATGTTCGTTTTTTGTTAGCCCTTTTTTTCTAGCCAGCTTAATTCGTTGAATGATGATCAATTTCTCCCTCAAAACAGAAAAACTGTAGAGATTCAAATTGTTATAAATGTGAAGGTCAAAAATGCATAGAATTTGAATTCTGTTAAACCCCTTCTATCGAAATTTAATCTTCATTAAAGAAGTAATACATGGCACACAAGTAGACAAAATTGGAAGAATGTACCTCCATCCATGTGTTTCAGGGCCTTCTGGGCATCCTCTGAAGTTTCATACTCGACATAGGCATACCCTCTCGACAAGTTTGGATGACATCGGTCTGATGGCATGTCAACCATTTTGATTTTCCCATATGTAGCAAAGATCTCTTGAATGTGATCCTAATAACACAAGAATAGATTAACTTGCAAATTCACGTTGTCATTGCAGTTAGACCATATGCCGTAAAGTGCACCTTACCTTGGTGACATTCCTAGTCAATCTTCCAACATGGAGCTTGGTGGGCTTAGGGCTAGGGCTCCTCCTTTTCCGTTCTTTTTCATCAACTCTTTTCTGAGACTTAGACCTTAAATTACATAATTGGATTAAAAAATGTAAAATAAATAAATAATAATAATTAAAAACCTACATACATCCATTTTCCTTCAACACTGTGTGAGCTAATGTTTGGCAGAATTGAGAACGATCAGCCAATAAGACAAGTATTTCCACATATTTTCCAGTAAACCCTGTCTGACCGATCTTTCCTCAGTTCATTGAAGATAAAACACCACTCAGTTCACTGAAATGTTTTCTTTTACTGACGTTCAGTTACATAGTGACAAACTGCTTCAAGTGGATAATTATTCATGGCTACAGAACAAATCTTCAAGGATACAATTCCGAACGCACAGGGCAGGTTACGGCAATTTTAAAAGTACACAACCTGTGTCTGCAGTTCTCTGCATATATTTAAGTAAGTACCTTGTCTCTCACATCGCAACAGTCAAGGTTTCACCCACAACCGCTTTTGTTTCACAATCTGACTATTCTGACGAAGAACGAAATGCAAATGGACTAGTGACAGTAACAAGTTTGTGTGTCTGTCTGGGCAGTGTGAACATGATAGCTGTGTTTCCAAACATTCTAAATCCAACAGCCAGTTTTTAAAAGCTGATGACTGTCCGCGACTGTTGGTGTGGTGTGAACTAGGCTTTAAATTACTGAAACAAATCATCAACAAATGAGCGGCTGTGGCTCAGCCGGTAGAGCGGGTTGTCCACTAATCCACTAATCGTAGGGTTGGTGGTTCGAATCCCGGCCCGGGTGATCCCATGCCGAAGTGTCCTTGGGCAAGACACTGAACCCTAAGTTGACCCCGATGGCAAGCTAGCACCTTGCGTGGAAGCTCTGCTACCATTGTAAGTCGCTTTGGATAAAAGCGTCTGCTAAATGAATTAATGTAAATGTAAACAAAAGCTAAAATAAGCCACCATGGAAAACAGTGAAAAAGCTCATGTGAAAATCTTAGCCCATCTGCAAGCCCTTAATGCTAACTGGTTGCCATTTTAAAATTATTTAAAATAATTAGCTAGGTTGAGTAACATCTAGTAAAATAAATAGTTTACCAATAAAAATTAAAATTTAAAAAACTGATTTTAGTACGAAAACATTGGCTTGTTACCATGTACATGGATTTTTTTTCCACATGACTCAATACTCGTGTTTGTATAGCAAACACATTTGAGGATGGATAAAATCAACAGGTTTTTGTTCACACAAATAAAAGTCCCTCTTAACTGACTGCCAAATTTTTTACATTGTTATATATATATATATATATATATATATGATATGTTTATTTGCAATATGTACACCTTCCATCCAAGTTACTTGGAAGCAGACTATTTTTAAAAAATGTTAACACTCTCAGGCTACAAAAAGTATTAAGAGTAATTCAGCACAAGGCAGCAATATGAAGCTTTTAAACAACACAAGAAATGACCATTTTCACATTGTTATTGCCCATTTAAAATATGCCCTATTGTGCTATGCCTTGAGTAGCAATGGACATGTATGAAAACTAGTTACTTTAATTTATTAAAGCTGGACCTTTATATCTTTTAATAACTTTAAATGAAAAGTAAGGCATAAGGACAACACTACAGGAACTGAATGAACAACCTACTTTGAGCGTGACCGTCTGCGATTGTCATGTCGACGTCTGCTCGGGCTGGGTGATGCAGAGGAGCCAGAGGAGCTGGAGGACCGCGAGGAGCTGGATGAGCCAGAGCGACTAGAGCCTGAAGACGAGCTGGAACCACTCGAGGAACCTGAACTAGAACCAGAGCTGCTGCTGGAGCTGGAACTGGACCTAGACCTAAATATAACACAAGGTATACCGTGTGTGGGAGGAAGGGATGAATGCATGACTATTCATCCCAGAGGGGAAATTCACCTATTACAGCAACAAAGTCAGAAGTAAACTAAATAAGTAAGGAAGTAAAAAACTTAAAAAAAAAAAAAAAAAGGGAAGTACTTGTAATCAAATAAACTCCAAAGATCTGACCTGCTACTGCTGCTCCCAGTGGAGTTACTGCGTCGCTTGCGGTTCTTGTCTCTGCCTCGCTCTTTCTCAGCACCTTCCTTCACCACGGCTTTATCTTTGCCCCTCTCTCGAGCTTTATCTTCTGAACGCTCCCTGCGTTTGGTAGGTGATGGGGCCCTGTGGAAAGAACAGATTTTTTTTATACATATAGTAAAACCATCATGGTTTTCATGTGTTCAGGACAAGAAAGTCACTTAAGCCAGGTGCACACTAAAAATTTGGCTACGATTTAGTCATTGGAGACAAATTTTGAGAACCCTAAAAGATTCCTATAATCCTAGGCCAAATCGGTAGTCTTTGATTGCTAGTTTGACTTGTTCCCAGACAACCTTAATGGCCATTGCGATCAAAATTTTCAATCTGATTCAACTCCGGCAGTGTCAGAAGATTTGAGGTTGAGGCACAGTCCTGTAGTGTGGCTTCTCCTACTCCGTACGAGGCTTCTTGTGCATGTCCGTTTTTCATGTCTTGACTGGCATATGGTCTGACATTAATGACAGCTGAGATCCTACAGTGTGACATCCTACAGCAGGGATCAAGTTTTTACAGTCTAACAAGCAACAGTTGCAAAAGGACTATTTAAAAAATTATTTAAATAAACAAAAGCATTACAGAGTGCACCCGATTTCAGGCACAAACTAGGATAAACCAAAGAGAACAGCCCATCAACTTGGAATTAAAGCATGGCTCCACATAGGATCAGAATAGGGCTGCACGATTAAGCAAAACAATAACTACAATTATTTTGATTAATATTGACATCTCAATTATTAATTGATTTTAGTGACAACATTTTTATTGCACTTTCACATTTATTAAGTTCTCATGCCACAATATAACGCACAAGAAGGTATGTGAAAACTTGAGCTGGACAATTATGACAGAATTTAGGAACATAGTGTGAGCAATGACAAATTAATTTACCCTCTGATAAACTAAATTAAAATTTAAGTTAATTTTACAGACTGTATGCAAAAAAAAAAAAAACTGTTAACCTGTTCCACCTTGTAAACAAATACAATAAACCTCAATGTTCAGTGTTTGAAATCTGAACTTCTTAAATATATTTAAAAAGGTACACTATTAGTGTACACTGTTATGGTTCTGGGCTGGAGTCAGTTCTCAAAAACGCTCTGTGTATATTGTGTGTGTGTGTATATATATATCTATCTGAATAATCTCATATAAGATGTGATTGGGTGAGTTCATTTTCCCATACGATGCAAAGCGCTTTATTTTAATGGTGTTCATTAAGGTCGCACTGATCAGGATTTTTACGACCGAAACCGATCCAGATACCAATCTTTTTTTTTTTGTTTAAACTTTAATCAGGAGGTCTATCATAAACAGTTCAATGCAAGCTCTTTGCTCATGGTCACTGTTAATTGAGTTAAAACAATAGCAGTGAGAAATAATGTTGGTTAATTGATAAATAAACAAGCAAATTTTTTTATTTTTAAATATCTTAAACAATAGAGAGTCCTAATTAAGAGTAGACTAACAAAAAATTATCCATATTCGGAAAAAGGCTATGAGCTTTCTTAAGAAATATCTTACCAAGTTTAATGTCAAGTTGATATTAAATGCAACACATAGTAATTAAACATTTAATTTCTCATTTTATTTATATTTCATGAAGTTATTATAATATCCATTTTTTATATTAAATGATTTTATAACTAAGAACTTTCTCTCTTTACATTTTAGTAGTTTTATTTGTTTATCAGTTTTAGATCGTTCCCCCAGTATTGTTGCCATGTCAGCTGATAATCGTGCTTTTTGGGGGATTAAATCAAAACATGGAAACGATCTCTGTAGTGCCATTTAGCATAATGCTAATTTCATGATTTCTCCTCGCGCAAGCACTGGAGCTCGAAGCAAAACTGGCAGTTATTGGGCTAAAATGCTAATTCCACTTCCGGGTTTTGGCACTACAAAAAGACTTCAGCCCTGTGCCGCCCTATGTGATTGGCTGTAAGTGTAGGAAGCACTTGATTTGATCTGCAGCTGAGTTTTCTATGAGCGGAGGACGAACTTTAAAATTCTAAATCGCAGTTGATCATGTTTATTTAATCGTGGGCAGTCAAAATCATAATCACAGTTGATATTCGATAAATTGTGCAGCCCTAGATCAGAAGTAAACAAAGTAGCACTTCTTACTTTTAAATTAATTATGCTGTATACATACACGTATTTGCTTTAGATTCATCAACATACAGATATATTCACCTTTTAAAACCTATAACACGGACTATACAATTCACTGTTTTGACGAGGGAAATATACATCACCCACCACAGTTAGCTGACTACCTTGTTGCTAACAAACATAGTGGCATCTACGGTCTCCTCTCCCCCATCCCCGCCTATAACTTGACAATGACAATTCACAGTTGTGACTCCCCAAATCGACTGCAGCGTTACGAGACATTGAAGTCTGAAAAAGTTTGCTACTGATTTTAAAAATCAGATTCCAACAGGTTCAACATAAAAAAAAAAAACAGACTGTGCATCCATTTTAAACTTACTGCCATTTAGAGATGGCACCACTCTCTTTTCCGATATCGAAACCGAGTATTGACCAATACCGATATCAGATATGGTTTATTTTTTTAAAAAACTACTAGGCTTTTTTTATTATTTAACTTAAGCACTTTACAGTTAAACTCTTTCACACAAAAAATACTTACACTGTAAATAACAAAATATTAATAAAAAAAACCAACAAATCTTGTGTTACAGATCTGACATTTTCTCAGATATCAGATCCACATTTCTTGATGGAAGGGTTTGGTTTGGGCTCGTCACATCCCGAAATTCCGAAAAATTTCCCAAACTAACGAATAGGGCTCGGTAAAAATATCGATTCTCAGATTTTAATCGGTCTTCAATTTAACGAAACGATATCGGAAACCCCCGTATCGATTCTTCATGCTTTACTTCAGGGGTCTCCAATCTTATCCGGAAAGGGCCGGTGTGGGTGCAGGTTTTCATTCCAACCAAACAGGAGCCACACCTGAATCCACCTGTTTAATTAGTTGATCTTGGCTTTCAGTAGATTCAGGTGTGGCTTCTGCTTGGTTGGAATGAAAACCTGCACCCACACCGGCCCTTTCCGGATAAGATTTGAGACCCCTGCTTTACTTGAAAGGATGTGAATATTACATGTAGTTAGCCTCTCGTCCTGAAGATGTCGCCATCTCATGCTTTGAATAGTTAATGAATTTTCACTTCTTAAACAAGTTTTAAATTGTTAATGATTTTTTTTTTTTTTACAATAATGTACATTGCGCAGTTTAAACTTACCTTGTGTGCATTGTATGCACATATTTATGATTTCTATTTACAATGTTTATTATTCTCAGTAAACGTAATTAAATATTGTGTGGGGCCCTATTGTCAATGTAAATGTGTATTTCAGTAACAGCAAAGTAGAAGGGTTTCAGTTACCAGCATTGATATTAAAATATGACCTCAATGTCTGCAAAACTAACATTTTACATGAAATATTAACTAACTAAATGAAATAACCAATCGATATTGAATCGAATAGACAAAATGGTCGCAATAACCAGTCCTACTAATGAAGCAGTTTACTTTCGCACGCATATAAATTATTTTTTCTAACTAGATGATTTAGAATATGAAAAGTGCTTCCTACAGCTTTCTGCTGAATCCACTGATAAGGTGATAAGATAATAAAAGCAACCCAGCTTCCGGTTTGTTTGATGAAGACTGATAAATGCGCGCTACGGTGAGGCAATTTGATAAAAGTGGGATAAAGTATTACAACACCGGCCTCAAAATCCGCCTCAGTGTTGGTAGGCATTACAGCTTAATTGATTATTTGTAACGCTGAACACGAGGAGAAATGATGCATCCGCGCGATTTAGCATTAGCGCCTCATGTTAGCTAGCTGGGAGATCAACAGCCATGCTAAGCCAAGTCTGCCTCGCTTCTTCAAAAGAGATCAATCTTAAGATGCTAATTCACGCAGCCAGTAACCAAAAACTAGCTAGCGTGTTCTTTACAAAGCTCATCAGACACTTGCTAAACCAATCACCTTCAGCTAATTAATCCAATGACACTAGTGTTCTCAAATTAACAGATTAGCCAATACTTGCTAGCGGCGTTGCGTGGTGTCCGCTTACCATTCATTCACAAAGTCCAAAGCAGCAGACCGATACCAACCGGTGTTTTTAAATATACCACTACATTGGCGTCTACATTATTAACCCAAAATGAAGTTTAGACATAATAATAATAATAATAATAATAATTCGTTAGTTTCAGTCTTGGCTAAACAGCGAGCTAGCCAATCAACTAGCGGGACAGATTATTCCGAACGGTAATTAAATAATAATAATAATATCGTTTAGCGCGTTTATATCGATCCCGTGCTAATAATCTGCGATAATAATTCACACTGTAAAGCAACCGCTTCTTCCACTGTTCAAATATGGTAACCAGATTAAATGTGAACTCACATCTTGTCGAAGCGCAACACGTCCCGGCCTGAAACCTAGTGTCGCCTTTTGTTGGCGTGAGAAACATGGTGACGTCACATGCTGTGCGACATTCCTTGATAGATGTTTATGTTTCTCACCGATTGGAGCTCTGTATCTAAGCACATAAATGTTCTTTGTCATCTTTCTAAGAGCAGAAATTAGCAACAAAATCTTTTTCTTATACGCCTATAGATCTGCTGTCCAGGCATCTCATCAGGTGAGCATGTAAAAAAAGCTACTAATGACGGACACTATGGGATCGTATTAGCCAGCGCGCGACGCTTGCTGTAGTGGTTGACAAACTGGTGTTTACTTTAATTTTATTTGATGTACTTTTCTAATCTTCGTTAAGAAAAACACACCCAAAATCATGCTTTTTAGTGTCTTTTACAATTGTGTTGGTTGTACTATCTACGTAGACATGTCTTTGTTAAAATGGGCATGTGTAATATGTACCGTTGTATCTTAGCTGGAACCCTGTAACGGAAACCCGAAACTTTTGTGTACTATATAAGGATTCGGGGCCATGGGCAGGCTGGATGACGCGGCCAAGCGCAAGGTGGTAGAACTGCGTGAAGCGGGCCTGAGCTTCCGCAAGATCAAAGCTGTGCTGGAGCTGGAGAACATCAAAGTATCCGCGCAGGCAATCTACCTCTTCCTGAAGGAGTTTAATGGAAGAGGCAGACAAACTGATGCTCCCGTGTCTGGGAATGGTGGATCTACAACAGCCTCGGGCTCACGGGACATGGGACCAGGCGATTCGAGACACGGTGGCTGGAGTGAACAGCAACTAAGGAATCTGCTTCGTGAGGCTGCCCATGTTGCTGGATTCTCATCCCCTTCAGACTCCTCAGGGCAGAGTGGGGTAGCTCCAGAATCCAGGGGACACTCCTCTGGGGCAGGCCCAACTAACCAGGAGTCGCAACATGGAGACAGGAAGGATGAGGATGTCCGAATTGTAAGTGTCACCTCACTGGCACAGAATACCCACCATAATGCTGTTCAAACAGTACGCTCAGGGATTGGCTCAGGAGCAATGACTGGAACGTTTTCAAGGAGAAGGTACACACCCTCACCAGCAAACCCAGTCCTTGTTGCTCGGAAAAGGCTCCTGGACAAGGCTTTGTTCCACAGAGCAAGGGTATGTAGTCCACTCTGTTTTTCACATGGGCTCATTGAATATTGATGGAACAAATACATGATCATGAATCAGTTTCTCCACTCACCATTCACTTTAAAAAGAACATCTATACACCTTCAAATTTATGCAGTTATCCAGTCAGCCAATTACATGGCAGCAGCACAATGCATAAAATCATTAAAGTGGATGGTGAGTGTATACCTAACTTTCCTGAATATTATGAGTTGAAATAATAGGGGGAAAGCACAGTAATAAAGTGGGTAAATAAAGGAATGATACAAAAGCTTGCATATACTCAGGCAATAATGGTCATGCAAATTGTTAACAAAATATGTCGAGGGCTGGCAGAAGTGGTGTTGTCTTGGTCTGTCTCTAATTCCAAAGCACCATTATACACCATTGTGGATTTTTTTTAAGGGAGGGAAAACATGCTTTTTGCATCACATTTGCTGTTACTTGGTAAAGGCCACTGATAATTCTAATATAACAAAACTAAATGTTATGACAATCACATTATACATATTAAATAAAAGATATTTCAAAGAGACACAATATCTCTAGATAATATTAAAGATGATGTCCATCTAATGCAGATGTGAAGTCACCCTGTGTTCCAATCTTTATTTTGGTCATGGTTATTTTTTGCTAGGAAATGAGCAAAAAAAGGCATAAAGAGATCATTGCAGATACATAAGAAGACTAAATATCTTATTTCCTTAATTACAGAGTACAATAGTATGTGAAAATTATAATGTTGAAAAGCAGGAGATGAAAAGCATTCTCAACTAGGTTAAGGTCTGGTGATTGACTTGGCCAGTCTAAAACCTTCCACTTTTCCTCCCTGATGTTGTGATAGCAGTATGTTTTGGGTCATTGTTTTGCTGCATGATGAAGTTCCTCCCAATTAGATTGGATGGATTTCTCTGTGAATTGGAAGACATTGTTTCTATAGTCTTCTGAATTCATGCTGCTTTAATCATCATGAATTACATCATCAATAAAGATTAGTGAGCACATTCCAGAATCAGCCATGACTATGCTTGATTGCATAGACCAGGGGTGCACAATACGTCGATCGCGATCGACCGGTCGATCGCAAAGGAAGTGCAGGTAGATCGCCATTCAAAAAAAAAAAGAAAGAAAAACAGTTCGTGTTGACGTACAGGACAGCCAGTCTGAGATCTTGTCTTTTCTCTCACCACGCGTTGTGAAATCATTGAGTTAACTTTTTTCAGTCTTTTAAAGACAAACCCCAGCTCCCAGTGTGCACATTAATATCAGTCATTAACATCAAACAGGATTCTATTTATCAACATTAGACATTTAGGTCAACACTGGATCATTCAGAGATCCTCACTGAACTTCCGGAGAGAGTTTGCTGCACTGAAAGTAAAGGGGCTGAATAATTTTGCTCGCCCAATTTTTCAGTTTTTTATTTGTTGAAAAAGTTTGAAATATCCAATAAATTTCATTCCACTTCATGATTGTGTCCCACCTGTTGTTGATTCTTCACAAAAAATGACAGTTTTATATCTTTATGTTTGAGGCCTGAAATGTGGCAAAAGGTCGAACAGTTCAAGTGGGCCGAATACTTTCGCAAGGCACTGTGTATGTGTGTGTATATATATATATATATATATGTTTCGCATTTTTAGTGTAGGTACAGTGGTGTGAAAAAGTGCTT
>JAFFST010044970.1:19599-29626 GCA_022414735.1 Noturus placidus | reverse complement strand
GTGTGACAAACATGCAAAGGAACAGGAAATGAGAAAGGGGGCAAGCACTTTTTCACACCACTGTAGATCTCCTTGACTGGTCATGTTAAAAGTAGCTCGCAAGTCAAAAAAGTGTATGCACCCCTGGCATAGACTATGATGAGCTACTATGTTTTAGAGCATGAGCAAATCTTTTCTTTCAATCTTGGTTTGGGTTTTTCTTCACCACTCACACAATGTTTCTGTCATCAACTGTTGTTGTTTTCCTGGGATGACCTGTTCCATGTCTGGTTGTTAGTACACAAGTGGTTTCTTTTGTTTTAAAGATATTCCAAATTCTTATATTGGCTATGCCCAGTCTTTGCAGTATGCCCAATCTACATATAAATTACCAGGAAATAAAAGGTTTAAATTCTAAAATCTCTTCTAATATTCATCTTTTGACTTCAACCCCAAATGTCTTGAGTCTACAGCAAAAACAAATTAATTGGCCTTGCTGTTCCTATAGTTTCAGAGGGAACTGTATGTGGTCACAGAAAATGTTGAAATTTCAAATCAGACCAATAGTGGATTTTGCTCTGTTACTGGCATTAAATGACACAAAACAGGCAAGAGTGGTTCAAGTATTAAATAATGTCATTTTAATTTCTAATTAAAGGCGCTCTATAAAATAAAGATTATTGTTAATGATATTTTCTTATAGGTACGGGACAGTGGCCCTCAATCTGCCCAACAGACTGTGCCATTAGTGAGAAGAGATCAGTCATGTTTCCCTTACTCAGAAGGAAGGAAGGTCATGTTACCTCAAACAACCTCGTTCAGCCCCACGTCTGCTCGACCTGTGGTGAGTATATTGTATAACTTATTAGCATTGCCCTTTACGTTTCATATTGACATGAAGGCATTTCAGACTTGTAAAACAAATTTATATTTCCCAGAGGGGACCCCACCCAGGGACCAACCTTATCCGACAAGGATTTCAGCAGCGGGCAAATATGCCTACCCACTCGGCAGAACCGTCACCCCGTGTTGGCATTCGAATTCCTGTGCCAGGCCAGTCAAGTAGTGGGCCACAGAATGTCAGTTTGTCTGTAAGGGCCCAGGCTCCAACCAGTCAGCACCAGTCCCCTACAAGCCAACAGAGCAATGTGGACAATGGAACACCAAGTGCACTGCAGGAACAGGTCAAGTCGCTGGCTTCTGAAGTCCGCAGCCTTAGCTTGGCTCTCAGGATGATGGTAGAGCAGCAGGGCCGGCTAGAGAGGGAGCAGAGCCAACAGACACAGGTCCAAAAGCAAATCCTCAGCACCTTGCAGAAACTAGCATCTAAACCGAGCCTCTGTTCCTTTCAGCACAGTACAACTCCTACAATGCCCTCATGCCCATTGTCCTCAGCCTCCTATAGCCAGAGCACCTTCACCCCCAGCCAAGGCGGTAGCAGTTTGTGCAGTCAAGCTCAATCCAGGTACAATGAAATCGATGGATCCACTCTTGATAACATTGAGCCATTTTCTCTGGACAGCCTTAGCTCTACTGCTATAAATGGCTTTCAAACGTCTGACTCTCTTTCATTCAACCAGACACAGTCACCACCATTTACACAGTCACACACACAAACATTCACACCTGAGATAGTCAGCTACACACAGCCTCGGACAGACACTTTTGCAGGGATGGACAGCAAGTCAGCAGAAATGGCCTCCACAAGCACAGATAGATCCTTTCAAGCCTGCAGGTCTTCAAGCCAGTCTTCTACTGAACCTATTTCTGTGCAAGATGCCCAACTGACTATTGTCAAAATAGAAAATGTTTAAAAGACTACAGAAATTGACCTACACCACTGTTTGTGTTGTATTTCTGATCTTCCTTACTGAATTTTAGAGTGAATTGTCTGATGGTACTGTAGCTTCTGCAATAGTGGATAAGTAATGAAGACATTTAGACAGCATTTAATAATGGGCCAACCACCACATAGTACATTCAGAAAAAACAAAAAAAAAATCTTAAAATTGCAGTCATTCGTTTTATTCTCCATTTATGTGTTTTTACTTTAATGAGCAAATACAAGTTTCGTGTTATGAAGCTAAAATAAAGCCTGACCGTTTTCTTGTGTACATGACTATATTGTAAAGCCAACGTGACTAATTTATGGTCAGATTTAAATGTTCAAAATGCTTTCCAATTGAAGTTACAAATTAGAAATTTCAATAAGTATCACTGCAAACTGAAGAATTGTTCTGATTTGGTCTAGAGTCTGGTGCTATGTCATAAAAGCAAAATGGTGTGGAGAGTCCATCTGCAATTCCCAGCACTCAAATGGCAAGCACAGATATTCACTTAATATATTTTTAGGGAACAAATAGAAAGAAAAGTAGAAGCAAGGCTAAAATCACAAAACACTTCTTACTAACAAGGAAGGGAGATAACCAACCTAACAAATCATCAATACATGAAGTGGAGAAGAGGTAGGAGCTACGAAGCAAGGACGAGAAGCAAGGAAATGAAATGAGGACATGCAATTTAAGATCACTTATATCAACATTAAATTTCTGGAAGTCTCCACTCTTTCTGCAGACTTGGAACACATACACATTATGGAGTGTGGTCCAAACTTGCATTAGTTTATTTCTTTTTATTTTATCGCTTTCATCTGCTCCTGTTCTGGGTCACCACAGCAGATTCTCTACAAATTGCAAATCCCCACATCCATGCTCCAAAATCTAGTGGAAAGCATTCCCAGAAGAATGGACAATGTTATAACAGCAAAGGGGGACTAAATCTGGAATGGGATGTTTAAATATAATAAATGGCACACAAGGGTGCGAAGGTCAGGTGTCCACAAACTTCTGGCCATATAGTGTATACGTATGTTGCAGGGGGCTATTTAGAGAGAATCTGCTGTGGTGACCAAAAATGAGAGCGGGTGAAAGCAATAAAATAAAATGAAATGAAGTAATGCAAGTTTGGATCCCACCCCCAGTGTATTTTTTCCACAGAAGCATTAGTGAGGTCAGGCACTGATGTTGGGTGAGAAGGCCTGGTGCACAGTTTGCATTTTAATTGATTCCAAAAGTGTTCACTGGGGTTCAGGTCAGGGTTTTGTGCAGGGCACTAGAGTTCTTCCTCTCAAATATTGGCAAGCTATGTCTTCATGGACCTCAGTTTATACACAGGGGCATTGTCATGCTGGAACATGTAGGACCCTCAGTTCGAGTGAAGGAAATAGCAAAGCTACAGTGTGCAAATACAATTGTGTATATATACACAATTACAATTATGTGCTTCCAGCTTTATGGCAGCAGATTGAGTGAGTGTGATGGTCATATAGTGTATTTTGCACACTCAAAATGTCTGAGGCCCTCTACTGGCTGGCTGCTTTACAATTTTTAACCCTGCGTATTTCTATGTTAGTGAATGGAGACAAAGACAAACAAGTTCATTTGACCTTGATATCTTCCCAAATATTTTTCCATATTATAAATGTGTTTTATAGGAGTTACTTGACGATAAATAAAAGGGTGTGGTTGATAAGGTGGTTGGCAGATTTGGACATGACAGTCAAGCCATGAATGCACACACACGTTTCAACACAGTCCTGGCTGTTCTGTAGCAGACCCATGTCTTGTTCTGCTAGAATCAATTAAAGTGACTGATTGATCCCAAACATAGTACCGCTGTTCCTATAGGATTTTCCCGACATCTTGGTGACATCCAACTGGAGAAGCCATGGGCTGCAAAGAGCTTACAAAAAAGGTATGGGATCTCATTGCTGAAAAATATGAAATCAGGAGAGGGTTACAAAAAATTTCCAAGCCCTCCGATAGACCACAGAACACTGTAAAGACAATAATCACTGTACAGACAGTGGCATTACTTAGAACAAGGCTTCCCTCTAAAAT
This sequence comes from Noturus placidus, assembly GCA_022414735.1. Classification (NCBI taxonomy): domain Eukaryota; kingdom Metazoa; phylum Chordata; class Actinopteri; order Siluriformes; family Ictaluridae; genus Noturus; species Noturus placidus. The sequence goes on along the minus strand of JAFFST010044970.1, from coordinate 25,748 downwards.
TGATGAGAAGATCAGTAGAAAAATGTTCATGATGGCTGCCATGAGGCCTACAGCAATGTTGTGATAAAATCTGATGGTGCTTCAACTAAGTACAAGTGTAGGGGTGTGCACACTTATGCGACCAGGTTATTGTACATCTTTTATTTTTCACTCTAATAGGTTAAAATAGGCATAATTTATCTTGGTTTGTTTCCCCATCCCAGAAACCTGACATTTTAACTATATGCACTATAATTGCCCTTACATTAATTTGATTAAAATTATGGAAAATGTCAGCGACACTATATGGACACCTGAACATCACACCAATATATGGGCCTTCCCCAAACTATTTCCACAAAGCTGGAAGCACTCAATTGCACAGAATGTCTGTGTATGCTGTAGCATTACAATTTCCCTTCACTAGAACTAAAGAACCCAATCTTCCAGCATGACAATGCCTCTATGCACAAAATGACATCAATGTAGACATGGTTTGACGAGACTGGAGAGGAAGAAATCGATTGGTCTACACAGAACCTTGACCTCAACTGAAACACTGACTACACCCTCTTGGTTTCTGATAACTGAAGAAAGAAAACGGGTTCTGTGGATCAGGTGGGTGAAAAAGGAAGGAATGGAAATTTGGATAACTCTCCACATGTAAATGTCACAAAAGTAGCCTCTTATCACCTTAAACAGCTTGTTGAGAAATTCATGGAATATTTCCCAGAGGATCACATGTTAATCTATGCAGTTTGGACCAAATTTCTGTTGACCATGCTGCTAATGCTCTGCCAACAGAGCTGGAAACTCAGCTACTTGAACTGTCATCAGACAGCATGCAACATGTGAAAACTTACCTGGACTCTTTTTGGATCACTGTTGGATTTTGGATCACTGTTTTAAAGAATACCATTACCTTTAAATAAAGACTGAAGATTTCTTCATTCAAAACAACATTTATGTGAGTTTGTTTTTCAGTTGTGGCCACAACCAAGTCTAAAGCCAGGGACAAACTGAAGAAAATCCTGAAAGTCACGCATCCAAAGAGTCTACCTCTCATCCATTCCACCTAGATGGATTTTCTTGTGTCAGTTTATCCTTCAGGGATCACATACACATTCACACTACAGACAATTTGGACATGCCAAACAGCCTACCATGCTACTGGGGGAGGAAACCGGAAACCGCAGCACGGGGAGAACATGTAAACTCCACACACACAGAGCCACGGTGGGAATCAAACCCCCAAACCCTGGAGGTGTGAGGCGAACATGCTAACATGCTAAGCCACCGTGTGCCCTGATTTCTTAAAATAAGAATTGTTGTAATTTTCACAATTTAAGTAATTAAAAAAACTACAGATCAGTTATATGGAAAAAGTAAGTACACCCCTACATTTATCACACCTTCAAATCCATAAAATTTTAATCAGGTGTTCAAGATTGGGTGCCAGTGATTAGAACTTACTTAGGGAGTGCAGGTGGAACCTGTCTTTTATAAAACTCTCACATCTAGTGTCTGGTATTCCCTTTGCTATTGAGGTGTATGGTGTCATCATGCCAAGGTCTAGAGAGTTCTGTAAAGCCTATACAAAAAGGCTGTGGTTGCCTATAGGTTTAGCAAGGGATTTAGAAAGATCTCCAAATTATTTGAAATTCATCATTCCACTGTAAGGAAAATCACCTGCAAGTGGCACAGATTTCAAATGACTGTCAATTTGCCATCCCAGCAAATTCAGCCTAAGAGCAGACAGCCTGCAAAAAGAGGTGTCCAAGAACCCGAAAATTTCATCACAGGATTTGCTAGTAAGTCTGCAACTGTTGGTGTCAAAGTGCATGCTTCTACGATCAGAAATTTGACTTGCATTGTAGGCGTGCCAGGAAAAAGAGTGGTCAAAAATTCCAGCAAGCCGTTGTGAGACTGGTGGACAATTATGCATAACGCCTACAGGAAGTTATTTCTGCTAAAGGGGGCAATACTAGCTTCTGAGGCAAAGGATATACTTACTTTTTCCCACAGAAGAATACATCACATCTATTGATATTTCTTTTGAATAAATGGTAGAAAAAGCTATTTTCCCTTGTGGTTTTGTCCAAGTACATCAACTCTATAAGTAGGCACCGTTTTTATATTTGACAATTTTTATTGATTCTCATACACTTTTCAGAGTACAACAAGATATATCAATACAGAATCAGAATCAACAGAATCAACATTTTTTTTTCGATAACAGTTTACATATGATCAATTTACTTATAATTCATGTACTTGTGATTTAAATACATATGATTCATTTTCATAAATCCATACAGAATCAAACTTTTAACCCCAGTAACACCCCCCCCCCTCCCTACACACACAAGATTTATATATGATTCATTTATATGTCATTTTACATGTTCCAAGGACAAGAGGATGTGGCATAGATGATGGCAAATAGGTTGGGTCCCCCTCCCAGTCAGCTTAGTCTTTTCTCTGCTTGTGTTCTACATGGTATTTGTTCGGCCTGGTTATATTCATTAGCTAACAAAATTTAAAATGTAGCTTTTTGTATTAATAAGATGAGGTCCAGTTAAGAGCACAACACTAAAATGGGTAGTAGTTATTTTTACTTAAGTATATGCCAGAGCCCATACTCAATGGCAAGCTAGCACCTTGCATGGCAGCTCTGCTACCATTGGTGTGTGAGTGTGAGTCACTTGTAAAAAATGTAAATGTAAAATGATATTTCTGTAAAGCTGCTTTGAGACAATGTCCATTGTAAAAAGCGCTATACAAATTGATCATTATTATTAAACTTGAGTGAAATAGTGTACTCAATACTTTTGCCAGAATCTTTCTAAAACATGAGTATCTGTACCTCTACTTGAATGAAGTATGTGTGTATTTCTGCCATCTCTGTTCTCATATGGCCTGATTGTAATTTGTTAGAAAAAATGCCAATAAAAAGATTTAACAGAAAAAGTTTGAATTTTACTTTTTTCAGAAATATATTTAACAATGCAACGTTCACTTTTTACTTGGTAAAATTCACTTACATTAAGTATAATAATGTGCAGCTTTAAGTGCATTACTAGAGGTTGTTTAACAGACTTTCCAAAAACAAGTGTATTTCTTTAATCAAACAAAGTTTTAACTAAATGTATATTTCACAGTAATTTTATATAACAATTTAGTTTTATTTTTGTGTTATCAACTAGCAAAGTTGAGTATGAGTAATATTATTTAGCATATTTAAGTACATAAAATAAAAATATTTTTTAAAAGTATACATTTTAATATAATTAAGAGCATTTGGGGGTTAAGTAAAATATGTCTTAAGAATGTGTGTGTGATGCACGGCTAATTGCACACAGTTTGTGGGGAGAGGGGTTCAATGTGAGACCCACAGCTGGAGTGAGGTCCAGCTCATCCTCAGACACCCCTGGTGGAGGAGTGAAGTGGAAATGCTGCATTAAGTAGGTGAAGAATAGGAAGAGCTCCATCCTGGCCAGACTCTCTCCCACACATGACCTACGCCCTGAAAACAATAAAAGCAGCTTTAAAACTAACTGCACAGTGCACCACATTCACCGGACAAAAGCATTTTATACTACCTGCAGAAAAAGGCATGAAGGCATCTTTCTTAACAAATTGGCCTTGCTCATCAAGGAAATGGGCTGGGTTAAAGCTCTGTGGGCTTTCCCACTGACTTTCATCCCTCAACACAGATGTCAGGAGAGGAAACACACAGGTACCCTGCATCAAACAAGAGCTTTACATGTCAATATCTATAGTCACCTTTGTATAATTATATAAATGTTAAGAGATATGTAGAACACTTTGCGCTACATAAATTAACAACAATAATTTCTACTTAACACCACAATCTGACCTTCTTGATGATGAAGCCCTGGAATTTAACATCACAACTAGTAGTATGGGGGAGACTCATTGGTACTATGTTAGCCAGTCTCTGAGTTTCATGGATCACTGCATCTGTGTAAGGCAAATTCTTTCTATCCTCCACCACTGGCTGACGACCTCCCGTGACTCTGTCAATCTCTTCGTAGACACGGTCTAGAACCAAGAAAAACTGTAGACTTGACTTGTCATGTCAAACATTCTGGTAGTTTTTTAACCTGCATTGGTCATCCTGGGGACAATGTTTGTGCAAGTGTAAACATTTGCTATAGTGTGCAAAATCTTACCTTGAACCTGAGGATACTTGGCCATGAGTAGAAGGCACCAGCGAAGTGTTGTGCTCGTCGTGTCAGTACCAGCAGAAAATAGGTTGGAAACTGTTATAATGAGATTCTGTTCATGAAACAAAGTGTCTTTATCTCCAGCTTTCTGTCATAACATAAAACCAGAATATTTAACCATTAGTCAGTCAGTGTGACAGTTATTAAAATTTCTCATTAGAGTACACTTTACTGATCAATTCAAGGTTCTATGCAACAGTGCTACCTGTGTCTAAAATAAAGCAGGTTGCATTTACTCTGTTTTGTGACATACTTATATTACTACACTGGAACAAAGATAAGAGGGATATTTATTTTATTTTTTTAAAAGATTTTATTTATGTTCTTGGGTTTGCAGTACCAAACCCTGCTTTTTTTACTACTGCAAAAAAATATGCTTTAGGAAAATAGAAACAAATATTTAGCCTTGTGTTGAGGTCTGAAGAGGCAAACAATCAGAAAATAATTTACTCAAGTACAAGTACATTTTAGTTACTGATTAAAATGAATGGAAAAATCTTGAATCTCAGAATACATGGAGAACTGTCAGTCACACCTCTCCTTGAAAGTCTAGCTGTTCTGTTTATAATGATATAAGAACTGGGTTAATCATGAAGCAAAATATCCCAGTCCTGTGATGAGTACAATAACACAGAACTGGTCATTTCAACACAAAACTCGCACACCAAAAAAAAAAAAAAAAAAACTCTAAACATGTTAACACAATCTTGTCAGCATCTGCATTTAAACAAGACAACAGAGAACAAAATAACAGACTATGCAACAGAACAGAAAGTGTGTGTGTGTGTGCGCGCGCGTCCTGCCTTCAACATGCTCACTTCTTCCGCAGCTCCAGGACTGAGTCTCTAAAAAAAGTGAATGGTTGTTGCATCCATTACATGTGAACCTCATTATATTCAAGTCGCTTATTTGTAAGTCGATTTGGATAAAAGCGTCTGCTTAATGAATAAATGTAAAATGTAAATATGTGAGAAACTAATTATTAAAACTACATATATTCATGAACATTTAACAGTAACAGAAAAAATGCCATAAAATGTAGTGAAGTAAAAGTATATTTCTGTGATTAAAAATAAATTTGAGCAAGAGTAAAAGTATGGCCATTTAAACCTACTCTCAAGTAAATGTAATGAAGTAAATGTAGTGTCTTACTACCCACTTCCGCCAATAATATGGTTAACTCTTTCTGCCAATATGCCGAAACCTGCATTTTGGAAATAGTGGCAATGATTAATTCTATAGTGTCTGATAAATTATTGCATTCTGCAGTATGCAGCAAACCAAAAGGATCCCTCATGTTTGCAGCATTAAAAAAAGGGCATTAGTCCACCACGGTCTCATGTAAAAGGGTCTAAAACAATACAAGCACAGGAAACTCATCCAGGAAGTCACAAAAGAGCCAAGCACAACATCAATGGACCTATAGGCCTCTCTTGCATCAATAAAGGTCACTGTTCATGACTCTGCTATCATAAAGACACTGGGCAAAAATTGCATCCATGGAAGAGTGGTGAGGTGAAAACCACTGCTAACCCCAGAAGGCCATTAAGGCTTGTCTGAATGCACCTTAATTATCCTCAAACCTTTTGGGAGAATATCCTGTGGCTTGATGTGTGATGGGGTGGGGATGCTTTGCTGCTTCATGGACTGGGCAACTTGCAATAATTGAGGGAAACATAAATTCTGCTCTCTACTCGAAAATCCTAAAAGGAGAACGTCTGGTCTTCAGTCCGCAAGTTGAAACTCAAGCGCAACTGGATTATGCAGCAGGACCATGATCTAAAGCATAGGAGTAAATCCTAGTCCTAGAAGTAAGTGAAATACTGATCTCTAGTTAGTCCAGGGGTGTCCAAGCTTATCCGGAAAGGGACGGTGTGGGTGCAGGTTTTCATTCCAACCAAGCAGAAGCCACACCTGAGT
>JAFFST010044970.1:0-19579 GCA_022414735.1 Noturus placidus | reverse complement strand
ATTCAGGTGTGGCTCCTGCTTGGTTGGAATGAAAACCTGCACCCACACCGGCCCTTTCCGGAAAAGATTGCACACCCCTGAGTTAGCAGAAGCATTTGGTTGCAGGTAAAGGTGCTGCTAAAGGTGGCACAACCAGATTTTAAGTTTAAGGGGCAATTCGGGTTTTTTTGTTTGTTTTTTTTAACCTTTGTGATAAGTGTTGAATTTTTTGCTTCAATAAAATAAAAATAAAAAAAACAATCACAAATTTTTTGAATTCTTTATATTTCTGAATTTTTTGAGTTAATACTAATGTCTGGTGAAATTTTCGTGTGAATAGCATTATTTGAATTATATTTATTGAAAAAAAAAAAATGACACGTCCACTACTTATTTCTCCCACTGTATAAATGTTTCTCCACCCCAGATATTTAAACCGCATATACTGCACCCCAGAATCTGTGTAAATATTTATGCATCACATAGCACTCTCAAGTCTGTTCAGCTAAAACACTCTGGATAATCTATGCACTCTGAAAATTGTTTTCATAAATTTCTGTACATAACACAAGAGAGATACCTCTGCATTCTTTTTGCGTATAAGAAAAGAGTCAACCAAGCATCTGGTTTCCTCAAGATTTAGTGTCTCCTCCAACTTGTCCAAAATCTCTTTTATTTTCTTTTTATTTTGCTCCATGTTTTTCGTTATGAGCTTCCAGTTCTTTATCCAGCAACCAAGCCAGGGAAACATATTATAGATCTACAAGTAGGTAAAAATACATATGTTCATATTAATAATTACTTTATGCCTCAAAACAACCATTTTATACAGGATCACAGTACATAAATATGCTTCTTGCATATCTAAAAAAAATCTGTGCTATGAACTGACTTTTCTAAATGTTGATTGTTTATAGTGGTTTTCGAAAGTTTGAGTGCGCTTTAGAATTCTCTATATTTCTGCATAAATAGGACCTAAAACAATCAGATTTTCACACTAGCTGTTGACAAAGAGAACCCAATTAAACAAATGAGACAAAAATACACTTGGATCATTTTCGTCAATAAATAAATGACCAATATTACATATCTGTGAGTGGCAAAAGTATGTGAATCTGGTGTGACCCCCTTGTGCAGCAGTAACTGCACTTAACGTTTCTGGTAACTGTTGATCAATCCTGCACAACGGCTTGGTTGTCCAAGCATCCAGCTTCAACTCTGGGATGTTGGTTGGATTCCTCACATGATCTGCTTGCTTCAGATACTTCCACAACATTTCTATCGGAATAAGATCAGGACTTTGACTTGGTCATTCAAAAACATTAATTTTATTCTTCTTTAACCATTCTTGTGTGGTTCGGGTTGTTGTCTTGCTGCATGACCCACTTTCTCTTGAGATTCAGGTCATGGACAGATGTCCTGACACTTTCCTTTAGAATTCATTGGTATGATTCAGAACTCATTGTTCCATCAATGATGGCAAGTCATCTTTCCCAGATGCAGCAAAACAGGTCCAAACCATGATATTACCACCAGCATACATCACAGATGGGCCAAGGTTTCTATGCTGGAATGCAGTGTTTTCCTTTCTCCAATCATAATGCTTCTTACTTAAACCAAAAGTTGTATTTTGGTCTCATCTTTCCACAGAACAGTTTTCCAATAGCCTTCTGGCTTGTCCACGTGATCTTTGAATTGTATTCGGGCAGCAATGTTTTTTTTTTTTTGTTTTTTATTTGAGAGCAGTGACTTTTTCCCCTGCAACCCTGCCATGGACACCATTGTTGTTCAGTGTTCTCCTGATGGTGGACTTATGAACATTTACATTAGCCAACACAAGAGAGGCCTTTAGTTGCTTATCCTGACCTCCTTTGTGACCTTGTGGACACATCTTTCTCTTGGAGTGCTCTTTGTTGATCCCCACTCATGGAGTGGGTAACGGTGGTCTTGAATTTATTCCATTTGTACACAATCTGTCTGACTTTGGATTGGTGGAGTCCAAACTGTTTAGAGATAGTTTTGTAACCTTTTCTAGCCTGATGAGCATCAACAACTCTGCAATCTCCTTTGTTCGTGCCATGGTATACTTCCACAAATATGTGTTGTGAAGATCAGACTTTGATTTGATAGATCCCTGTTCTTTAAACGAAACAGGGTGTAGAAAATTGCTCACTCACCTGATTATCATCCCATTAATTGAGAAGACATGACTAATTTCACCTTCAAATTAACTGCTTATCCTATAGGGTCACATGTAATATCGGATCATTTGCTTCATTATATAAATAACCAAGTATAATAATGTTCTCTCATTTGTTTAATTGGGTTCTCTTTATCTAATTTTACGACTTGTCTGAGGAGGTCTTATTTAATATAAAATCATATTTATGCAGAAATATATGTAGAACATTCTAAAGGGTTCACAAACTTTCAAGCACCACTGTAGATTAGTTTGGTACCTGTATAGAAGGTGAGCCTAAAATCCTGACGTTCTCATTGACCCGGTTAACCATTTCTTTGAATTGAAGGTCGCTGTATTGAAACCTGTTTCCATACACAATTGCTGAGATGACATTAGAGGTGGCATAATTTAATGGCTGTGTAGTATCAAATGGATTCCCTGTAAAGTAAGCAATAATTAATATATAGAGAAGGAAGAAATAATTAATAATGATAATATCCCAAACATTTCCTTTGTAAAAATGTGATCTAAACTGACCTTATGTTACATTCTCTATAAAAATGTTATGGGGAAATGAAAGTAAAGTTACTAAACTAAATGTATTAATAATTACTATTGTAAAAAATTTGTATTTTAAAAAAGACCTTCATTGCATAAAAAAAGATTTAAGTAGTTTTGTCTTTTGCTATTCTTTCCTTAGGTCAGTGGCATCAAATAAGTGTACATAATCATTTAGAAATTTGAACCAGTTTCCAGCTTCACCAGTAGGTAGTTATGTAAACTGTACTTATTGCTCAGTTTTTAATTAGGACCCTATTGTTTTCCTATGGACTTTTTTCAAGGTTTCAGGGGCTTTCCGGGCACTTAACATGTTCACAGACTAATGAAATTCGGCACACACGTCAGAGTTGTCGGAAGTACACCTAGGCAAAGGGTTGTAAATGGGCATAGTGGGGGGGGGCTCCCCCTCTTACATGGCACAAACTTAGTGCATACATCATATACAAAACTCAGTACACATTGTTCTCATCAACCCAAACAACTTTTGACCTGGACTTAACACATCAGCGCAAAACAAATTACTCTACAGCACTCAATTCACTATGCATTGTTTTCATACATCCACCAGGTGGCTATGTAATACTTGGTCCTGTCGTGGCTGCCAGATTTAACAGATGTCCGTTTACTTAAAGTATTCATTAGAAATATACAGTCAGGTCAATAAATATTTGGCCATTGTTATTTTAGCCATCTACTATACACTGGAGATGAAGTTTAATTTAATTAATTTGAGCGAATTACAGCCATAACATTAAATCGACATGCCTAATAATGGGCATGTCCCCTTTGTGCCACCAAAACAGCATTGAGACAACAAAAGACGGACGCCACAAGACCTCTGAAGGAGCACTGTAGTATCTGGTATCTGTGAGGTGGGGCCTCCATGGCTCGGACTTGTCTGTCCGGTACATCCCACAAATGCTCAATCAGTTTGAAATCTGGGGAATTTAGAGGCCAAGTCAACACACTGAACTCATGTTCCTCAAACCGTTCCTGAAATTTTTTGCAGGGTGCATTATCCTGGTGAAAGAGGTCACTGCCATTAGGGGACAGCATTGTTATGACTGGGTATATTTGGTATGGAGCAATGTTTAGGTTCAGGTGCATCTCAAACAGTTAGAAAATTTTATTTTTTCCATAATTTAATTTAGAAAGTGGAATTTTCATATATTATATATTCATTACACAAAGTGAAATATTTCAAGCCTTTTTTAAATTTAAATTTTTATGGCTATGGCTTACAGCTTATGGAAATCAAAAGCAACCTGGGCTTCCATAACACCTCAGTAATATCACAGGTTGATTGGCTCCATGCCACTCCACATTGTTGCAGTAATTCATGCAACAGGAGCCCCAACCAAGCCTTGAGGGCATAAATTAACATACTTTTCAGAAGGTCGACATTTCTGTATTATATATTTATTATAAGATTATTCTAATATTATGAGATACTGGATTTTTGATTTCCATGAGCTGTAAGCAGTCATCAAGATTATAAAAAAGGCTAGAAAATACGAAAGTTCCACTTTGTGAATTAAATTACAGAATAAATGTAACTTACCCACTATCTTCTATTTTTATTTATTTTAAGATTCACATGTAGAAGGTACATTTCAAACGAACATCCACCACATAAATACCAGGACCCAAGTTTTCCCAACAGAACATTGCTCAGAGTAACACACTACCACCAGCTGCTTGCCTATTTCACATTTTGCATCCTGAGACCATCTCTTCCCCAGGTAAGTTATGTACAAGCACCTGGCTGCTCACATAATGTAAAAGAAAACACGAGTCATCAAACTAGGACACCTTCTTCCATTGCTCCATGGTCTGGTTCTGATGCCCATAGTAGGTGCTTTTTGTGGTGGACAGCATTGGCAATCTAATAATTCTTCAGCTACCCAAACTCATATGCAGCAAGCAGCAATGCATTGTGTGTTCTGACACACAATGCATTTATCTTGTTATCTTGTGATAAACCTGATCTGACCAACAGTTTTTTGATGAATAATTGACAATGCTAATAAAACACATTGTATTTGATCACGTTGTCTAAAACAAATATTAATTCTGAATTTGTTATTTTTAATTCAATACAATTTATTATACATGAAAAATCACTTTTGACCTTTATACAGCATTACCCCATAGTGAAATGAAATTCTAGTTTTAATTACATAAAGAAACTATAATAAAAAGCTGTAGGAAAAAATAAATAAGTAAATAAATAAATAAATAAGGTGAAAGTGACTACATTTTGACTGTACATTGTTATTTTGTTGAATAATCTTACCTTGAAATTTTTCAATCACTTCCCTCAAATAGTGTGTTTCTTCTATGATCTTATCCTCACTCATTTTTTTGCCCATCCCAAAATCTCGAAGGGTGGTGAGCGAAAATCGTCTCATTTCTTTCCAGTTTTCACCATTGCTAAACAGAATTCCTGAAGATGAAAGAGAAGTTAATTAAACAGAAAACCTCAAATTCTACTACTGGTAAATATCCTGATAAATCATTAACAGAATGCACAATAACAATATATGAGTGCTTATACACTCAGTACTTTAATGATGATCAGCATTCACCCAAGTCCTCTGCAATTGAATGGAATAATTTTAAGGTCACCTTAAGAGGTCATCTTATAGTCTATACAATATTATATACAATATGAGTAAAAAGGAAAAACAAGGACAGACCTCAAGGCTGCGGTCATTAAAAAACAAAAATGTAAATCATAAACCAATTGAAATTCAAATATAAAAAAAACAAAAAAAAAAAAACCAATACTGCAATTGAAGGACAAATCATGCAAAAAAAAAAAACTATTCTTGAGATAATGAAAACATTATGAAGCTGTACACTCACTACTTTACATTGTAGCAAAGTGTCATTTCTGCAGTGTTGTCACATGAAAAGAATCAAATATTTACAAAATGTGAGGGGTGTATTCACTTTTGTGAGATACTGTGTGTGTCACCATTATTTTCCAGCACTGCCTTAAGCTTGCCACAAGGTCTCCAACATCCACCAGCTCCATGATGTCGTCATGGAGGAGTGGAAGAGGACTCCAGTGGCAACCTGTGAAGCTCTGGTGAAGTCCATGCCCAAGAGGATTAAGGCAGTGCTGGAAAATAATGGTGACACACACACACAATGATTGATTGTATCATTCATACATACATACATACATACATACATACATACATACACACACACACACACAGTATCTCACAAAAGTAAGTACACCCCTCACATTTTTGTAAATATTTGATTATATCTTGAAGAAATGACACTTTACAATGTAAAGTAGTGAGTGTACAGCTTGTATAACAGTGTAAATTGGCTGTCCCCTCAAAATAACTCAACACACAGACATTAATGTCTAAACCGCTAGCAACAAAAGTAAGTGCACCCCTAAGTGAAAATGTCCAAATTGGGCCCAAAGTGTCAATATTTTGTGTGGCCACCATTACATTCCAGCACGGCCTTAACCCTCTTGGGCATGGAGTTCACCAGAGCTTCACAGGTTGCCACTGGAATCCTCTTCCACTCCTCCATGACGACATCATGGAGCTGGTGGATGTTAGAGCTCCTCCACTTTACATTTGAGGATGCCCCACAGATGCTCAATAGGGTTTAGGTCTGGAGACATGCTTGGCCAGTCCATCACCTTTACCCTCAGCTTCTTTAGCAAGGCAGTGGTCATCTTGGAGGTGTGTTTGGGGTCAGCATACTCAAAAAGACTTGAGGCTGTAATTACCCTAAGTATTGAGCAAAGGCTGTGAATACTTATGTACATGTGATTTTTTTGTTTTTTATTTTTATAAATTTGCAAAGATTTCAAACGAACTTCTTTCACGTTGTCATTTTGGGGTATTGTTTGTAGAATTTTGAAGAAAATAATGAATTTAATCCATTTTGGAATAAGGCTGTAACGTAACAAAATGTGAGAAAAGTGAAGTGCTGTGAATACTTTCCCAGATGCACTGTATATTACATGAAAATGATCTTCCAGCAGGATATTGATCCAAAATATACATCAAAATCAACACAAAAATGGTTTACCAAACACACAAAATCAAGGCCCTGCCATGGCCATCCCAGTCCCCTGACTTGAAACCCATAGAAAACCTATATGGTGAACTGTTTGCAATTGTTTGATATCCATGAGAGCAGAGTATTTTTGTGAATTTTTTTAAAACATTCAAAACATTAAACAATTTTTCAGTCTTTAATAAGGGTGCAATTATTATTAATATTTTAAAGTCTTCACTATAATAATATCAGAAAGCAGCCAGATCGGCTAAGTCTATGTATTTATCTGAGCTCACTGATAAAAAAAAAAAATAATGGTCATAGACCAAGAATGCTCTTCAATACAATAAATGCTGTTGTGAATCCACCGGTTTGAAATTACCCTTCTGAGTCAGTAAATGTGTGTGAAAGCTTTAGCCTGTTTTTTGTTGATAAGGAAAATCAGACAGAATATCAGGCCTTCTACTTATGATCCGGAAGTTCCTTCAACTTCTATTGCTATCTTTAGCCAGTAAATTCTGCTTCCTTTTCTTTTCTACACAAGAATCATCTAAAGACTTCTGGGTCTCTTTGCGATGGCACTCCTCCTCACCTTTTTAAAGAAGTATATGATGTGGTTGGCCGTACTTTTCTAGTTTTTATTAATAAGTTTCTGGAATCAGGAACTGTAGCCTAATTGTCTAATAAAGCAGGCTATTGTTAAACCCCTCCCAAAAAGTACTAATCTGGATCCAGTTATTTTTTTCTAATTTTAGGTCCATCTCTAGTATTTCTTTATCTAAAATTTTTAAGAAAGTGGTTCTTGACCAGCTGCAGAGCTTTTTGAATGACAATGTTTTTGATGTTTTCCAATCAGGGTTTAGAAAACTTAATTCTACAGAGAAGGCACTTGTAAAAGTTTTAAATGATGTTTTAATGGCCTGCGCCTCAAGTGACTGGTACTTTAGATCCAAGTGCTGCATTTGATACAGTTGACCATGAGGTCCTGCTTTCTCAGCTAGAGGAAGTTGTGGGCATCAGCGGAACTGCTCCAAGTTAGTTTCAGTCATACCTTAAAAAGCTTCATGATCAATATAGAATGATGCCACTCAGGTGTGGTCCTCCTAACTTGTGGGGTCCCCCAAGGCTCTATTTTGGTTCCTTTATCATTTTCTCTCTATATCCTTTAGGCTCTATTTTTGAAAAGCATGGCTTGTATTATCATTGCTATGCAGATGATACACAACTTTATTTGCCCCGAAGGACAAAAATGTCTCAGACTCTCTCTGTACCAGTCTTTCCAATGTCAAATCCTGGATGTCGTTAAATTAAAAAATAAATAAATAAATTCTGTACGAGAGTAAAACAGATAATTGTATTTGGATCTTCTGAAGTCCCAAGCATTTCTCACTTAAATTCTGCCATTTTATCTTCTTCAGTTAAATCTTGTGTAAAAAAAACTTGGGCATCTTATTTGATAGTGAACACCAACCAGTGAGAACTCTTTGATCCACCAACCAGAGTTTGTTAACTATTCCTAAGTCAAAGTTAAAATCTAGGGGTGATTGAGCTTTTGCCATAGCCGCACCTAAACTTTCGAACAGTTTACCGATCTAGATTAGAACTGCACCAACAGTGCATATTTTTAAATCAAAGTTAAAAATATATGTTCACTCTAGCCTATAACCTGTGAAGTCCTTTGTTGGTGGGGTTTTTTTTTTTTTTGTTATTTTTGGTGCATTTTTAATTCTTTTTAGAATATTACACAGCACATTGGTCAATTGTGGTTGTTTTAATTGTGCTTTATAAATAAAATGAAATGAGAGAATATTAGGGGAGGGCACTGTGTACTGACCACATAATAAAGGAAATAAGCTTCTGAGCCAAGTAAACATTCAATTTCAACAAGTTTACAGTTAACTATATTATATTTTACTGACACACCCAAACATTGAAACTCGGCTCAAAGAAACTCCATAAATTGTCTAATGTTTTTGTCTTACTGTGAAGTGTTGCTGTAGAGTTTTCACCTTGGTTCACTTTTCAAGTGGCTTTCTGAATTTATGAAATTGGCATAAATGCATCTCAAAAGGTATTTAAGAGTATACCCAAAAAATTTTAGTGAACAAATTGACAAACAAATGACTAAAACAAATTAAATTAATGGTCTTAAGTAAATGAAGCAAAGTAAATGAATTTTAGTCTGTGATTAGTTTAGTAAGTGAAAAACAGTGATGACTCTCTTACCATGTCCGTTGCTGAAGTCAGAGAAAATGGGAGTGATATCTCTGTTTCCAAATTCCTCTGCATAATTTACAAGCGCTTGTTTAACAGTTTGATATCCTGCCAAGACAACCACTTTCTTAGGCCCAAGATACACAGTGAATATTGATCCATATTTCTTTGACATCTACAAAAAAGAAACAAAAAGTAAAAGTTAGAGGATCTGTCAGTCAATTTGGATCATAATAAAAAAAAAATAATAATAAATAAATATATAATACTTATATTTCACTGTGCATCTATGAAAGAAGAAAGGTGACAGATTTGAAAAAAAAAATTATAGCCATTGGCTTCTTCATAATGAAAGTTACAAACACGTGCATTCTTAATAGGGAAATATTAGGTTGAAAATCACACTATTTTATTTTTAATTCTCTCTCAAAATGCACATTTATTTTAGCGTTCAGAGACTCACATTTTAAAATTCAGGTTCTGGAAATATCAAGTGTCTAGTCAACTCTAGATTCAATAATTGTTTATTTAGAAGTGCCTTTCATGATACCCAAGGACATTTTACAATTACAAGAAAAATAAATGATTTCATGTATTATTTAAAATTTTTAAAAAATCAAAACGGGGAAAAACTGCATAAATGTATATATAGATATGACAAATACCTAGCAGACTAAATAATAACGTGTACAATAAGTCATTAGTTGTGATCAAATACAAGCTGGAAAAGAGATGTTTTTAGTGGATTTTTAAAATGTTAAAGCAAGGTACAACCACAGAGATGGAGAAAGAGGGATGTGCTGTAAAAACAGGGTACGAGACAAAATAGCACCATTTTGGATCCGGAGAGGCCGCTGTGTGCTACTGTCACGCCGCCACCTTAGAATTCTTTTGGACATGCTAATCAGCCTACCATGCATGTCTTTGGACTGGATGAGAAAACCAGAGTATCTGGAGGAAACCCCCACAGCACGGAGAGAACAAGCAAACTCCGCAAACAGGGCTGTGGAGGGAATAAACCCACAAGCCTGGAGGTGTGAGGTGAATGAAAAAGGGGCAAAACATGGTTTATTTTAAAAATAAATTTTTCTTAAAAATATATTTGTTATACTAATGTAATTTTATTGACATCAGTAACTAATCAATCAAATTACATAAATTTAAAATGTAATGTGTTACATTACTGAATTATCAGAAAAAGTAGTCAGATTTTTGTAATGTGTTACACCCAACTGTGCAGATAATAATATAATATAATATCAGATCAACGACTTGAATGTTTACTCCCCTTAGAGAGACCGAACTATTATAATTAATTTCTTCATCAAAATCATCAACTTTTATAGGCTACTAGATCCCTTACTTAAATGTTTCTTTAAAACAGATTATTCAAGACGTTATCAAGCCACTTCTAAAAAACAATCCATTCTTCACTTAGCACTGGCTATGTACCTAAATCATTTAAACTAGCCGTTAATAAACCCCTGATTAAAAACCCTGACCGTGACCCCTGTCAACTGTCCAGCTAAAGGCCAATATCAAATTTCCCCTTTCTCTCCAAGATCTTAGAAAATTTTGTAGCACAGCAGCTATGCTCACACCAACATAGGAATAATATTCCTGAAATGCATCAGTCAGGATTTAGGCCTCATTATAGCACAGAGACGGTGCTGGTTAAAGTGGTAAATGACTTACTACTGGCCTTTGATCAGGTTTGTGTCTCCTGGCTTGTGTTGCTTGCCCTTAGTGCAGCTTTTGATACTATTGATGATACTATTCTCCTTGATAATACAAACAACATTTTCTGATCCAAGGGAATAGCCCTCTCCAGGCGCAGGTCTTATTTGAATGATTGCTATCAGTACGTAGATGTAAATGGTGACTTTTCTATGCATACTGAGGTTGTTTTAGGCCCACTGCTTTTATCTTTATATATGCTACCTTTGGTTCAAATTATTCCTAAACATGGAATTAGCTTTGACTGTTATGCGGATGATATAAAGTTTTATGTTTCAGCAAAGCCAGGTGACAGACACCAGCTTAATAAAGTTGAGAAATGTGTAAAGGACATTAGACATTGGATGAATATTAACTTCCTCTTACTTAATTCTGACAAGACAGAAGTACTTCTAAGATTACATGCAGGTAGAAGTAAGCTTTCTGATTATATAGTAACTCTGGATGGACTTAGTGTCATCATGTGCAGCAGTAAAAGACCTTGGTGTGATTATCGATTCCTGTCTTTCATTTTAAACTCATGCAGATATTACTAGGATATCCTTCATTTCAGAAATATTGCTAAGAAGCTATGACCACATCACCCCGATCTTATCCACACTGCATTGGCTACCAGTAAAATTTCACATTGATTATTAAATATTACTAGTGAACTATAATGCACTGTATAGTCATGCTCCACAGTACCTGAGTGAACATGTGGCCTTTCATGATCCACCACGCCTACGTCAATCAAAATGTGCAGGTTACCTCAAATAGTGAAGGCTACAGCAGGGGAAAGAGCTCTCTCATACAAAGTCCCACAGTTATTGAACAGCCTTCCAATTAGTATTCAGGACTCAGACACAATCTCAATGTTTAAGTTCAGGCTCAAAACATTTGTTTAGTCAAGGCTTTTGTGAATAGTTTTTCCTTAGGTATAGGAGCAGATCTAGAGGCATAGTTTTGTGGTGAACTGGGATGTTTGGATGCTGTTATCGTTACATTTAAATACAGTTGACCCCATAAGTATTTGGACAGTGACACTATTTGTATGAGACAACAAGATGTGACTGAAGTGTAGACTTTTGGCTTTTATTAAAAGGGGTTTAACAGACATTTTTACATACATGGTGGTGGTGTACAGAGGTCAATGTATGACAATTGTGTCACTGTCTAAATACTTAAGGACCCAACAGTATATCCTCAATAGTAATATTGTTGCATGTTGTTATTTTCCACCGCTGTATGACTATGCCCCAGGTCTTTTATAGCTGGGCTTTTGTCTTTACTTGAATGACAAGTGTAGGCAAGAGCCAAGAAGAGAGTAGTACAGAAAATATTTGCTTTCACTTGAGTATTAAGGTTGGGCACAAGTATCCAAGTCAATCTTTACTAAGATATTTGTAGGTTGTCAGTTGACATGAAAGTTTATGTTAAATTTTTTACATATTTTGAATTATATATGTCATGTCTTGCCCTAAGCAGAGTTCTCATCTTAGACAACACAGAATGAGAAATCTATATCTTCTTCTTCTGGCTTGAATCCCAGGCTATATGTCTATCACAATTTGCTGAAAATCAAACAATAATGCAACAGTACAAATACACAAAGTGACTACAACAATCAACACACTCACTTCATGCAGAGTCAGGTAGGGTCTCTTGAGGTTCAGCTGTAGAATGTTTCCCAGGATAGGCACTGGTTTAGGACCTGGAGGCTCATTGTTTTCTTCCTGAGAGCTGGCATCAGAAAAAAAGAAATAAACAATTAACAGAAACACTGTCACAAGCAATATCCCTGTGGTTGTAGGTTGCAGGAGAAGCTCTTCCACCAAACCCATTGCACAAGCAGTAACCTGAGACAACTGTGTGTTGCTTAAAACAAGCAGAATTCAGCACTGTTAGGTTGAACAGACTACTGTGTTACAAAACTGTAAGTGTTGGGAGTTGGATGGGAGTGGTTAATGAACACTGATGGAGCTGTGCTAGAATAAAAGCCTGTTTCACGAAGCGAGTTGAACAAACTCAGAGTTACACAGTAAGTTTTGAGTTGACAAAACAAATCCAACCCGGATTAATTAAGGAGAACATGTTTCATGACTCGGGTTTCATGACTTTTTCAGTCATCCCAGGTTTTCAACCTTGAATCCAAACGTACTCGGCGTGCGCGTGCACATAAAAACCAGACATTTGCAAGCGCGGAAATACGTCACCTGCATTGCGCCGAAGCGCGTATACACGTCACCTGATCTAATCTTCACGCATAATATCGAAGCGGTATACTAAACTTTAACGTTTTATGACTTTTTTAAATATAATAATATTATACTAAAATTAATTTTAGAATTTTCTATTTAAAGCAAAACAACATGTACAAATCAACCAATGTAAAATAATGAAGAATAATTTCCACAATTTAAGTTTTAATTGTTTTTAATTAAAAAAAAAAAACCAAAATAATCTTAAATTATGTCGACAACACAATAACTGCAAAGGACCATACTGTAAAAAAATTTAAATATGAAAAAAAAAAATAATGCATCGGAATTTTGTATTTAAAGCAAAATAACGTACAAATCAACCACAATAAAATAATGAATAATTTCCAGTTAATTGAATTGTTTAAGAAATATATATACACACATTGACAACACACTTAAATTACAAAAAAAGTGACCAAAATCGTTACATCAAAGACACATTGTGCGCACACACTACACTGTTCAAGACCTCCATCATCCATAAAGCAATCCCAGCTACAGTAGCCAGAGTTGTCATCTGAGGCGTAAAACCCCAAAAGCACTCCCTAATCAATTTCCCTGGAGCCAGACCCACAGTCTTTTTAAAGCTGCCTGCATTGTAGGCGGCTGCATCTAGAGATGGTGTATGGCTTTCTGTACCTTTGACAGTGTCTCTCTGAAAGTCTTTTCCAATTCACTACACCTGTTCAATTTCAAAAACACAATAAAAGTCACAATTCAGACAATAAATGAACAAATCTTTCACTGCCAAAAGTTTCATATTAGGGAAATGGAAGAGGGTGAGATTAATCTAGCCTAATTGTTATAACCACAAAAAAAAAATAAGATGGGCCAACCACACTTATTGAACTCACTATCAAGCCACCTGAAGTATGCCTCCTGCTGAAAATGCTCCTGGCTGACAATGTTGTAAAATCTCTTGCATGTCAGAGCCAGCCTCAGGATTGCAGAGCAGCCGTCTTGTAGAACTACGAAGACAAGGATCCTCTGGAGAATGTCATCGGGCAACTGTAGATATGAAAAAAAGGTTTAATATAGAGTCATTGCAAGTAATTTCATCAACATTAAAGTGATTATGAATACATACCTGGAAAATGTCAGTGGCCACAGCCCCATCCTATGAAACCCTTATCATCTTTGCCGGGATCGTAGATCGTATTGCATTTACTAGTTTTTTCAATCTATGGCCTGAGAGGCCCTACCTATAAATGTAAATGTCCTGGGTAGGTGAGAACATTGCTGCTACTTCTTCTGAGTGCAGAGGCTGTGAAACAAACAAATCTTTGAGCACAAACCAAAAAAAAAACAATCATCAGGGGAGAAAATAAGGAAGAACTTGGCTCCAATCTCAATCTACTGATAATGATCCCATGATGAAATAGACGAAGTAGGATATGAATGACTTAATCCACAAGGAAAAATTCTGAGTGAGTGTTCTGATGCAAGAAGATGGAGGGTAACCTACTTTGTCCCATATATGAGATAATTAAATTTACTAACTTTGCAAGATCATCAATATGAGGTATTAAAGGGACAGTACACTCAACCACAATGGTGGCAGTCTCACAAGCATGCGGTGCCCCAGGCATTGGCATGGTGTGACAGGGAATGCTCAGCATGCAAGGGTCACAGTGATAATTGAGGGAGGTAAGATAAACTTCTCAGCAGTAATTTGTAGCCAACTGAAACCTATCAGGTTGACCAGACTCAAACTGCAGTTATTAGTTGTTATGCAGATAGCTTGAAATAAAAGCCTGTGTATACAGCCAGAGGAATAATGGTCACCACATGTGAAATTCATTGTAAAATTTAAATGTGGAATTTTAGGGACAGTTTAGTGTGGGATATTTTGTACTGCATAAAGAATGTTGTTGATTCAAATTTATGCATAGAACGTGCCCTTAAGACACAGGAAGAAAGTCTAGAAAAACAGTTAAATATAAATTAATTATTCATAGTCCCTCTGCCAGAGATACTTTTTGATTGTATAAGCAAAGCCATGGGTAATAGTAAGAGAACAAATTAATAATTAACAATGGAGTAGTGTGATACCACTCTGGAGTAGGTTATTAACAGTTGTTGCCTTGCTAGCCTCTTTTGGCTCTCTCCCCCCTAAAGTTAATAAGGAAAAGAAATTCTGTTAAACTGCAATGTTACTGATAAACTGCAATTATGTTAGTGATAAACTGCAATGTAAGTCCTCTGCCACAAACAGCTCTACATCTAACTGTTACAAAGCATTGAGGACTTGTTCCATATATTAAAAATGTATTTTTAAAAATCATAAAAGTCATTTTAAAAAGCACAAAAGCAAAACATCTATCTATCTATCCATCTATCAAAACAGTTTATAGATTAGATTATACAGTACCTCACAAAAGTAAGTACACCCCTCACATTTTTGTAAATATTTGACTATATCTTGAAGAAACTTTGACACTTTGCTACAATGTAAAGTAATGAGTGTACAGCTTGTGTAACAGTGTACATTTGCTGTCCCCTCAAACTAACTCAACACACAGCCATTAATGTCTAAACCGCTGGCAACAAAAGTGAGTACACCCCTAAGTGAAAATGTCCCAATCGGGCCCAAAGTGACAATATTTTGTGTGGCCACAATTATTTTCCAGCACTGCCTTAACCTTCTTGGTCATGGAGTTCACCAGAGCTGAACAGGTTGCCACTGGAGTCCTCTTCCACTCCTCCATGACGACATCACGGAGCTGGTGGATATTAGAGAATTTGTGCTCCTCCACCTTCAGTTTGAGGATGCCCAACAGATTCTCAATAGGGTTTAGTCCATCACCTTCACCCTCAGCTTCTTAGCAAGGAAGTGGTCATCTTGGAGGTGAGTTTGGGGTCGTCATCATGCTGGAATACTGCCCTGCGGCCCAGTCTCCAAAGGGAGGGGATCATGTTCTGCTTCAGTATGTCACAGTACATGTTGGCATTCATGGTTCCCGCAATGAACCATAGCTCCCCAGTGCTGGCAACACTCATGCAGCCCCAGACCATGACACTTCCACCACCAGGCAAGACGCACTTGTCTTTGTACTCCTTACCTGCATGCCGTGACACACTCTTGACACCATCTGAACCAAATAAGTTTATTTTGGTCTCATCAGACCACAGGACATGGTTCCAGTAATCCATGTCCTTAAGAAAACAAGCAGATGCTTATCTTCAGCAAACTCTTTGCGGGCTTTCTTGTGCATCATTTTTAGAAGAGGCTTCCTTCTGGGACAACAGCCATGCAGACCAATTTGATACAGTGTGCAGCATATGGTCTGAGCACTGACAGGCTGACCCCCCCACCCCTTCAACCTCTGCAGCAATGCTGGCAGCACTCATACGTCTATTTCCCAAAGACAACCTATGGATATGACACTGATCACGTGTACTCAACTTCTTTGGTCGTCCATGGCGAGGCCTGTTCTGAGTGGAGCCTGTCCTGTTAAACCGCTGTATGGTCTTGGCCATTGTGCTGCAGCTCAGTGTCAGGGTCTCGGCAATCTTCATATAGCCTAGGCCATCTTTATGTAGAGCAACATTTATTTTTTTCAGATCCTCAGAGAGTTCTTTGCCATGAGGTGCCATGGTGAACTCCCAGTGACCAGTATGAGGGAGTGTGAGATCGATGACACCAAATTTAAAACATCTGCTCCCCATTCACACCTGAGACCTTGTAACACTAACAAGTCACATGACACCGAGGAGGGAAAATGGCTAATTGGCCCCAGTTTGGACATTTTCACTTAGGGTTGTACTCACTTTTGTTGCCAGTGGTTTAGACATTAATGTCTGTGTGTGGAGTTATTTTGAGGGCACAGCAAATTTACACTGTTACACAAGCTGTACACTCTCTACTTTACATTGTAGCAAAGTATCATTTCTTCAGTGTTGTCACATGAAAAGATATAAAATATTTACAAAAATCTGAGGGGTGTACTCACTTTTGTGAGATACTGTATATAGATAGATTTTTATATAGAATAGATAATCATTATACCTAGTCTCCTATATGGGGGAGGGGGGCATGCCACATGATAGGGGAGGTTTAGGCGAGCTTTAGTTGCAAAAGGCTGAGAACCTCTGCATTAGATTAGGGCGGCTGTGGCTCAGTCGGTAGAGCGGGTTGTCCACTAATCTACTAATTGTAGGGTTGGTGGTTTGAGTCCCGGCCCGGGTGATCCCATGCCGAAGTGCCCTTGGGCAAGACACTGAACCCTAAGTTGCCCCCGATGGCAAGATAGCACCTTGCATGCAGCTCTACTACCATTGGTGTGAGTGTGCACTTGTAAGTCGCTTTGGATAAAAGCGTCTGCTAAATGAATAAATGTAAATGTAGACTAATGTGACAGTTAATTAACATGCAAACAAGTATGTTTCAGACATGTGTTTGTATTAGAGGACTACAGGACCCAATATAAATGTTGCAGCCGAGAGGAGGCTATCAGACATGGAACTCGCACGACAAAGAGAGATAATACAATTCCAATGTTTTTTTTTTTTGTTTGTTAGTTTTTAATATAAACAATGTGCTTGGCTGCAGTGGTGGCTTGTCCATATGGTCCTTTCAATGGTCCTTGCTCTCATGCAAAGTACATTGTCCTTAACCTTTACAGGACAATAAGCATACCTAATATGACAGTCATAAGGTATGTCTCCAGAAATTGTCACAAGGCATATTGTAAAAAAAAAAAAACTGCAAAGAAGGCTTTTCCAGATAAACCGACTCTCTTACAAGGTATATAGTACAGTACTTTTAGATTTATTATAGTGACACTTTGATGTAGTTTTAATGTATCCATGATTTAATCCACCCAAATTTCTTTTCCAAAGATTGGAAGTGGTGAGTTGTTTTCCTACTACTCTCTTACATGTATTTTCGTTTTGCTAATGTGAATGTGTGATTACATAAAGATATCCCTTGAAAAGAAGAACATTTTATCCCCCTTAACCCTGTGAAGCCTGACATCAAATAATAGCCAGAAAGTTCCTTTTTTTATTGAAGTGTTTATTGAACCCTTTGACAAAATGCAAAAAAAAAAATATTTCAAATATTTACATATATGATTTTATAAAAATCATATTTGATTCATCAAGCAATTTATTGATCACAGCAATGTTTATTATAGAAACAAAAACAAATATTGTATATTGCATTTCAGTTGGTTTGGTTCTGTTTTTTTTTTAAATAGGAGCCTTTTTACAACCTTTTTATGTCATTTTGAATGCTGCACTTCTTTGCCATCTAAAAATACACACAAAAACTAATGATTGTGTACTCTAAATTACCAAGTATAATATTTTGTCTCATTTGTTTAATTGGGTTCTCTTTGTCTACTTTAAAATCTGATGATGTGAAAATCTTTGAAAATTATGAAAATCTGATGATGTCTTAAGTCATATTTGAGCAAAAATATATAAAATTCTAAAGGATTCACAAACTTTCAAGCAACACTGTATATTAAAAAACCCCAACATAGGTCTCTATTTACACTTCAAATGTGCATCCACACCAATCCTTCTTGTTTTGCTCTTGGAAAAGCACAATCTTTTCACAAACTGTTATATTATACAGGTCTGAGAATTTCAAGCTGTATGAAATGCAGTTTTTTTTAAAACATCCATCAAGATAAAGTAAATTAAAAATAGACTACTTTCTAATACTCTGAAGTATTACTGCCTTTCTTATCATTCTTTGATTAGGTCCGTTTCACTGCACAAAGCTTGTGGGGAGATGGATTCACTGTAATTCCAACCACACCTGTGAGGTCCAGCTGATCCTCAGACACCCCTGGTGGAGGAGTGAAGTGGAAGTGCTGCAGGAGAGAGCTGAAGAAGAGGAAGAGCTCCATCCTGGCCAGGCTTTCTCCCAGGCAAACCCTGCGTCCTGAAAGCAAAAAATGGCCGTTCTTAGATTCAGTGTTTCTGATGTCTTAAATATGTCTCTCCTACTCTCTTTATTTGAGATGATACCAGATATAATACTTGGACAAAAAGGTTGCTTGTTTTTAATTTTGATCATTACGGCTTTTAACTAGTCTACTTAGAACCATCTCTGAAAGGGAAATACTGTTTTATATTTCCACATAAAACCATAAAGATTTTCACAGACGAACAAACCTGTGAACCTTTTATGGTTGTATTTAGATTTCTTTTCTTAGGGTGTACTGCAAAGTTTTAAAAACAGTTTAAAGAATCATATATGCATCAAAATGTCCATGAGAAATGCATATTTCTAACATGCTGGAAAGAATTCATTAATTCCTTACATTATAAAAAGTCTAAAGTGCTCAAAATGTTATCACATTTAATTTAAGCACTACTATGCTGTGGTTTGTTTGGTTCTTGGCCTCCATTTGATCCATTATTCAGATTTCTCAGCTATTTTTTTTTTTGGACGTGTTCCAAGAACTTTAATCTGAGTGAACAAAAGTAATAAATATTTTTAGTTAAAAAAAATACTGTGAATCTTTACATTGCTTGTTTGCTTAATAACTTCCCTTTCTAAATGAGAAGTAGGCAAAACCAAATGTGTCTTCCCATACCTTTTTTATTTTTTTTTTAATATCTTTATTGAAAGAAATGGCACGTCAGACAACAAATAGCAACATCAACA
>JAFFST010044968.1:3249-35724 GCA_022414735.1 Noturus placidus | reverse complement strand
GTGTGACAAACATGCAAAGGAACAGGAAATGAGGAAGGGGGCAAACACTTTTTCACACCACTGTAAAATCCAATAAGAATCCTGCAACTTTCTCTCGTTCTCTTTTCAGACCAACCAGAGGCGTGCTCACCTAGTATGGCGATGACCTCGTCGTCCTGGATGACCTCGAGTGACCCAGACACTACGAAGCACAGCGTGTCGACGCTTTCCCCGGCGTGGAATATGAGGTCACCGGGAGCCGAATGGATGGTCTGAAACTCCACGGCTAACGAGCGCAGGCATCCGTCGCTGGCCAATCGGAACGCGGGGTGCTCATTGAACACCTTCCTGTTCAGGTGGACACAGATGTCCGCACGCATGTCCTTGGGACAGATGGACAGCACCTGTGGACGTGTGGACAGGTCTGCTAACACCACTGAGAGAAGATATTTCTCACTAGGCTACAACATTTTGGAACTATGAAAAGTTCCTGGAGAATATCATTACTAGACATTTATTCACACGACGGAGACTTTCGACAATCTGCAGAACCTCGACAGCTCTGAAGTCTATGTTTAATGGCTTTCATTTCATCCCTCAGCCCCCGCGTCTCACCTTCTCGGTGTCTATGCCTTTGGTCATGGACCACGTGGAGACGATGTAGTCCATCACCCGCTCGCTCAGGCCTTTGGGGACCTGGTAAAGCTTCAGGAAGTCCCTCACGTTGTTCAACATCTCGTGGTAGCGGTTGGTGTTGGCGTACATCTGCTGAAAGATGGTGGTCACGTTTCCGAAAATCGTGGCGTAGAGAAGAGCTGAAACACAGATGAATTTGAAGACTTTAATGAAGCGGGGGAAAAAAAAAAAATTCTCTTCTCATATATTGACACCAAAGTCCTCTTTTGAACAGGGTGGGGTGGTGGAATTAAAAATAAATAAATAAATAAATAAATAAAACAACAGGACATCTTGAACGATATGAGGTAAAACGTTTACAGCGTTAACGTTCCAACCCTTACAACAAAGCTTCCACACGTGGCTCCTGAGACGTGAAGACTAGTGCAGAAAGCGTTCTGAAAACTTCATCTCCATGGGAAACGTTACTGCCTCGCATTAATCATCATCATCATCATCATCATCATCATGCTCCTCTTCACCATAGCAACCTTACCTGAAATAGTTCTGCAAACACTCCAGCACCACTCGAGACAAATAAAGACACAATAAAGAAGTGATTTCAAAACAAAGCACACTAGAAAAGAAATGTGAGAGCGGAGTGATCGAGTTATCAGACTCCTCGGGATCGTTATTCACAACTGCTCCTCGTTAACCCTCACATTAGGACCCATTAAACAAAGTTTCTATCGTGCCTCTGCAAGGCAATGGATGTGTTTATGCTCCAGTGTTGTTGTATTCCAGTTAATATGTACTTTGTGTTTGTTTGGTGTTTCCCAGAATGATCTAGAGGAGTCTCTGTAAGCTTCTCAGTGTTCTCGATCACGGTGAAACGGGTAAAAACTGCGACGTGTAGTTCGTTAATGATTATAAAACTGTTAGCCTGGGGAAACTGTTGCAGTATGAAAAAGAATAAAACACTTCAGGATGTGCGGTTGTAGGAAAATAATCCAGAGCAGGTCATTGTGATGAAGGGGTGTCACCGTTACCACCCTCTAATACGTTCACCACTTGCTTTGGAAACTGTTTTTCTGTTGATTTTGTCTTCTATCTTAAAGTCAGGTATTGTAAAATAGCTGTGTGTGTGCATTTCCCCCATATCCTACTGTTCCGCACCATCGTGACTTACACTAGTGAAGTAAAGTGAGGTACTTCGGCTTCTGTACAGGACAAAACTAACATTACTGCACTCCAAAATAAACCATAATAAACATGTCCACACATTGCTGTGATACTGACTCACACATGATGATGTCTCACACTACGCACGACACTAACATTTGATGACTGCCATATTGCCTAATGAAAAGGAAACAGAATGTGTGATCATCAAACCCCACTGCTGACAAGAAAATGTGAAGCACTATTGGAGATCAATAAACTGCAATAACTGCACTCATGTCCTACAGCATGTCAGACTAGTTTGTTGGTGTTGCTTTTGTTTGGTGTCATTAGGCCCAAATCTGGACCTTATTTCCTCACTAACAGACCCATTTACCCTCCAGAGACACACAAACACACTGACATCGTGTAGCTGTATGCAAATCAGTGCATTTTTAAAGCCACCTGTTGGATGTTCAGGGTTTTGAACACCCTAAAATCAAGTGGAGTGGGTGTGGCCTCTATTTCTGTTAGTTCCAGTGAAGGAGGTGTGGCCTCTGTGTCTGTCAATCACGATGAAGGAGGCATGGCCTCTGATTCTGTTGGTCCCAGTGAAGGAGGCGTGGTTCTGTTTCAAGTAGTACCAGTTAAGGAGGTGTGGCCTCTATTTCTGTTAGTCAAAGTGAAGGAAGAGTGGAATCTGCTTCTGTTAGTTCCAGTTAAGGAGGTGTGGCCTGTGTCTGTCAATCCCAATGAAGGAGGTGTGGCCTCTGTGTCTGTGAGTCCCGATGAAGGAGGTGTGGCCTCTATTTCTTTTAGTTACCGTGAAAGAGGCGTGGCCACTGATTCTGTGAGTCCCAGTGAAGGAGGCGTGGCCTCTGAATCTGTTCGTCCCCGTGAAGGAGGCGTGGTTCTGTTTCAAGTAGTACCAGTGAAGGAGGTGTGGCCTCTATTTCTGTTAGTCAAAGTGAAGGAGGAGTGGCATCTGCTTCTGTTAGTTCCAGTTAAGGAGGTGTGGCCTCTGTGTCTGTAAGTCCCAATGAAAGAGGTGTAGCCTCTGTGTCTGTCAGTCCCAATGAAGGAGGCGTGGCCTCTGTGTCTATCAGTCCCAATGAAGGAGGCGTGGCCTCTGTGTCTGTCAGTCCCAATGAAGGAGGCGTGGCCTCTGTGTCTGTCAGTCCCAATGAAGGAGGCGTGGCCTCTGTGTCTGTCAGTCCCAATGACGGAAGGATTCCAGTTCTAAATGAGCGATAATTATCCAGGACGTAGTGAGTCGGAAGGTGGAAGAAGATTGGTGCGACGGAGACGATCACGAAGCTTCTCCGAAGAAGAAAAAGAGGCTGTAGGCACCAATAAAACATTCAGAGATACAGTCGGAATTAAACTGATAGCATTTTAAGACTAGTTTGTTACTTGTGGCGATGAAAGAAACACACTCGATGTCTCGTCGATCCTAAGGGTATGCAGTCTTTTGCACTCCATACCAAATAACAAGTACAATTAGTGCATTTGCAGTGTACATGGAAACGAGTAAACAGAGCCCAAAGCAGTGTGATACATTCTGAAAGAGTCTGGATTCTGGTTTTTGTGTTTGTTGTATTAAAATAAACCGAAAACTTATCAGAAGAACACACAATAGATTGTGCTATTAATCCCAATCACTTTTCAGTAGTGACAAAATAGTTCCTGGAGTCAGACAGAGCACTGTGTGTTCTGACGGGTTAATAATCAGTGCGCTGTGTGTGTGTGTGTGTGTGTGTGTGTGTGCAGGAACGTCGTTTCAGTGTTTGGTGGAGGTTTCAGCGTGCCGTTAATGATAGACTGTGCTTGTTGAGAAGAAATGATGAGTGGGAAAGCCATTAAGAGGACACAGTCACTCTGTAGAGAATTTGTGTAAACAGGATCAGCTGATAATGAGGCCCGAAAGGACCTCGTCGCCGTCCTGACAAACAATGCACAGCTGCAGGGGTACGATAGCGACAGCAATTTGTACTCCGTCGCTTAAAGATGCTTGAAATCTCGGTACAGCTTCGTGCATTTGGAAGCGATCATTCCACAGCAGTGCAGACCTCATTTATATCCTCCTTATCTGCCTTTCCACTATACAGGCTAAGAGAAGAGCATTCAAGTGATCAGATAAATGGAGGCTCCATTCCTGCTTCTCATTCCCAGCATTAACAGTACAGAACCTGGACTGGAGATCTATGATCTCACCTCCTAGTGTGCTTCCCGGTTCAAGTTAAGAAACAAAAGAAGACGCCACAAAATCAAAGAGACATCATAATCATGACATGAGGTGTTTATATGGTGGGAAACACAGAGCTGAGCCTGGAAGGGATCGTGTAAAGAACAATCATGGCATCAGAATGTAATATTTACTCACCCACTAGACCACAGCATGAAGCATTTATAAGCATTTAACATCATCTATTCATAAATATCCACAAAAAAAAATCATTCTGATCAATTGCGTAAGGATTTTGTAAATTAGGCCATTACAATTTTAGTTATTATACCACAGTGCTGCTGAAATCTTCAATCTGATTGGTCAGAAGGTTGTGGACTAATCGTCTATAAATAATCAACTTTGTGTAATAATAATTACATAAACTATTCTTATTTAAATGACATCTTTATGTGGTTTTTATTTATAGCCGTTAATATATAAGTTACAAAGGTTAGGGGTGGAGTTTACATCTTTTCTTACAACTATTCGCATGAAATGGAACGATATCCGATCACATTGACCTCTTCTAGAATGAATACATGAAACTGTGTTTATTTAAGTATAGTATGAATTACTGTATACATATATATATATATATATATATATATATATATATATGAGGCATGGCCTCTGTGTCTATCTGTCCCAATGAAGGAGACGTGGCCTTCATTGGGGCTGACATATCTATATCTATTCATACATATATATATATATATATATATATATATATATATACATACATACATACAAATATGAGTGAGAATTTACACCTACTTTTGTTGGAATTGTTCAAATGAACATGTTTACATCATGGTATCGATGCGTTTTTATGTAAATGTATGCAAATTTCCTAATCCAACGAACACACACAAAGAAACAAACCCATCGTACATTTTTGCATTCGACACAGGGAAAAGAAAATGTGCCGAACGTTCATATCTGTCTGGATACACGCGTTTTAATCGTAGAGCAGACATGCAGATATTTTATTACAGACTTCATCCGAAAAATCTAATACTGTGTGAATAAACTTGCATCATGCAGCTTACGCCTGCAGAATGTTACAAAATCGAATAAACTCCGGCTAAAAATGGGAGGCTGCGGCCGAGAAACGCTCGGCTTTACAAATGGCTCGGTAATGTAAGCGGGCTGAGATTCGCTTACTCAGCACACCGTTCCATCCTCTGCGATCAGCCACTGATCGAATT
Organism: Noturus placidus; assembly: GCA_022414735.1. Classification (NCBI taxonomy): domain Eukaryota; kingdom Metazoa; phylum Chordata; class Actinopteri; order Siluriformes; family Ictaluridae; genus Noturus; species Noturus placidus. The sequence goes on along the minus strand of JAFFST010044968.1, from coordinate 30,534 downwards.
AAACGTCCGATCGACTGGAACCGTGGAACCTGATGTTCTGTGGGTGTGTCTGAGAGAAAAATAGAAAGAAACGCGTGCTGGAAGAGAGTCGATCTGATCTGAGAATTAAAAGACACCTCAGCGCCTCATTGCAGAGGCAGTAAAAGATGTCTCGGTGTTAAATATTTAAACCACAGCGCTGCTGAACTCTCGATTGTGGTTGGTCAGAACATGTTGATTCATTTTCTGCTAACAGTGACTCCGCTTGTTGTTCCTATAACACCGCGACACGACCTGGAGTGTTTTATTCCTTCTATATACTGTTGGAATATGTATAGAAGAAGAAGTAACCCGAGATGCACACTCACATCCGCCCATCATCATGGCCACAGAGAAGATCTTCTCGGCGTCAGTGGTGGGAGCGATGTTCCCGAATCCGATGGTTGTCAGACTCGTCATGGTGAAATACAGGGACGTAATGTAGAGCGTGTGTTTACCAGGGCCACCTTCCAATTGGCCAGAGCCGCTGGTGTTGTAGCGGTACGGAGAGCCGGTGGTCGTGGCTAACTGGTAGAGCCAGCTGTCCATCTTGATGGTGTTACTGAGCTTGTCAATGACCTCGTAATCTCCAATGCTGTACCAGATACAGGCCAGCCAGTGGGCCACCAATCCGAACACGCACACCAGCAGGACCAGCACGGCCGCACCGTATTCCAGATAGTGGTCCAGCTTTCGCGCCACGCGACCCAAACGCAGCAGACGCACCACCTTCAGAGAGCTGAACAAACTGCTGATGCCCTGGAAGACAGGATGAAGGAGGAACTGATCATTATCCTCGACTCGTTTATTCCTGATCGCTCCAAAACGACGCAGCTGTAATTTGAACTAATCCCTATCTAATAAAATACGGTTTCGCGACCGACGAATCGAGCTTCACGTCGTCCGATTCCACCGAGGAGTGAATCGATCCGAATTGGAATGTAAAGCGGAAGTGCAAAAGTTTGCGCACCCCCAGGACAAACTCTACCGCAGCAAGACATATCTGTGTTCGGTATCATCACAAGTAACAAAAATGGGTCAATAATAAATTTCAGCATACGTGTGAATATTATCTTGTAAAAACAAAACGTCTGGGTCAGTTTTCTAGCAACTTGAAATAAAATTGCTCGTGTATCTGAAACAGAACAGATTTTAAACGTCGCATATTTCCTCCGTGATCTAGCCTCACGCCTGGGAAATCATTTTCTTGCCTACTGTTTATTGATCATTTGTAATAAAATAATAATCTAACGTGATACGGGACATCCAGACAGCGCAGGGAGTTTCGAAACATTTCATAAAATGCAGCATGAAGGCTGTTATGAACACTTTTAGCACGCAGTATCATTACGGAGAATTCGGGAGACGCTGACGCATGCGGTTTTAGAAAATAACGAGGCGCTACGAATGCGTGCTATCACTCTGCTGTTCATTCTACGTGTTAAATTGCATCTGATTGCAATCATCCCTTTAAGAAGCACTTTAACAGCTGAGCGTTTTTTAAAGGCATTGACTGAACTGAGGATTGAAGAACCAGAATTATACGAAATAAAGCCAGGAGTGAACGATGACATTTATTCGAGTTACGTTTTTTCATTTAGTCATTTGGCTGAAGCTTTTATCTAAACAGACCTGTAGATGAAGCAGAAAACAATGTCTAAGGTGTTGATTAATTTTCTATAACAGCAACTCTGACAGTAGCGCAGCGGCACGTCGCAGGCGTATATTAACACGCTCCTTCCAATACAGTGTGCTATCGTTTCTATAGTAACGTCTTCCGGATTGAAAAGTTTGCGCTTTCTCAGAAACATGAAAAGATGCACTTTTTGGTCTATTAACTGAGAGAGAGAGAGAGAGAGAGAGAGAGAGAGAGACAGAGAGAGAGAGAGAGACAGAGAGAGAGAGACAGAGAGAGAGACAGAGAGAGAGAGAGAGAGACAGAGAGAGAGAGAGAGAGAGAGAGAGAGACAGAGAGAGAGAGAGACAGAGAGAGAGAGAGACAGACAGAGAGAGAGAGAGAGAGAGACAGAGAGAGAGAGAGCGAGAGAGATAGAGACAGAGAGAGAGAGAGAGAGAGACAGAGAGAGAGAGAGAGAGAGAGAGAGAGAGAGAGAGAGAGAGAGAGAGAGAGAGAGAGAGAGAGAGAGAGAGAGAGAGAGACAGAGAGAGAGAGAGAGAGAGAGACAGAGAGAGAGAGAGAGAGAGAGAAAGACAGAGAGAGAGAGAGAGAGAGAGAGAGAGAGAGAGAGAGAGACAGACAGAGAGAGAGACAGAGAGAGACAGAGAGCGAGAGAGAGACAGAGAGAGAGAGAGAGACAGAGAGACAGAGAGAGAGAGAGAGAGACAGAGAGAGACAGAGAGAGAGAGACAGAGAGAGAGAGACAGAGAGAGAGAGAGACAGGGAGAGAGAGAGAGAGACAGAGAGAGAGAGAGAGTGAGACAGAGAGAGAGAGAAAGACGGAGAGAGACAGAGAGAGAGAGAGAGAGAAAGACAGAGAGACACAGACAGAGAGAGACAGAGAGACAGACAGAGAGAGACAGAGAGACAGACAGAGAGAGACAGAGAGAGACAGAGAGAGAGAGAGAGAGAGAGAAAAGCGAGGCTGGTGAGGGAACGACTGTTTATAGCTGCTATAAGTCATAACAGGAACTAACTTTCTTCATGAACGAATAAAAAGTATGACGTGCCGTTGTTTAATAAATTGAAAATGGTCATCGTTGGCAAACTGCAGTGTCAGAAGTGGAATTAAACACTTCGGGGCGTGCGGTCGTAGGAAATAATCAACGTACAGTAGCTTACGGTGGTACCACTGACTCCACTTCATCACAGCACTGTATAATACTTACGCTACAGTTCAGGAAATGTAGAAAGTCGAGCAAGGTACTAAAAGGAAAAACAATGGTGTGATGCAAATTATTTCAAATGCCCCAATTTAGTGCTCCAGACATCATCGTTTATATACAATTTGTACGTTTCTGGAAACATTTTTTCTTTCTTTCTTTCTTTTTGTCTGCTGGAAGCCACACGCCTCATTACGCTGACAACAAGATCGGTGAGATTTACAGCTTAGCTGTGTGCGGATAAAATAATTCCAATTAATCAAGGAGCTAAGGAGCGTCTTTGGGAGATAAACGACTAAAATGTCTCTCAGACGTACTCCCAGGAACAAATACACGAATACCCCACATCTGAGCGGTAATTAAGTTGCATTAAAAGGATGCTGATTTTACTCAACAGCCTCTTATCCAATAGATCTGACTTATTCATTTCCATGTATAGCTCGATTTGAGGGTTAAAGGTCTTGGGCCTAACAGCGGCGACTCTCTGGGGTTTGAATTCAACCTTCCAGTCATGAGCACGTTAACCTTGACCCCTGTCGACATTAACAGTAATGTAGCGCTTAGCCATTAGCCTTCACTATTATAAGAAATTACAGACGATTCCACTCCTAAACTTATCCCCTAAAAAGGCTTAATCATCTCCGTGACGATTCATCGCGGTGTGGATAATATGTTGCATCACCCCACCATTTAAGTGGTCACACCTGTAACGACACCAATAACGCCAGAAAAGTGATCACTTCAAATGTTTTCCTTGATTTACATCAAAAGCGAGAGTTCATTTACATTAAGGCGGGGACAGGGAGGGTTTGACACACAGTATAAAAAGTCTGAGCTGATGTTGTTTGAAGTGCACTTTGACTCCGACGAACCTGAAGCCCTTCCTGTCACTGCTATTGTGATATTTGATGTCCTGATCATTTTATTCCCCCTCGCACACTATACAGGAAAATGAATGAAACCCGTTCAAATATGACACAACTAAGCTGTGAAGAAGAAGCGCTACGGGATTTTATTATATAAATGCGTCATTTTGAAGCAAACCTAATGACCATTTTGTTAAACTTGTGATAATGAAGGAACATTTCATCATAAGGTTGCGTGCACTTACCTTCTGCAGTGAGACTTTAGCTAACGAGTGCTACGGCTAACGCTACACCCCAGGAGTGCTCACCTACAGCTACGGAAATGTCACAATCGGTGGAAGCTGGGCTCGTTAAGGGGAAAGATGGGGGCTGAAAGAGCTCTGGCTCTGAGGGGTTTTGTGTGAGGAATTTCAGTCGCACAGATCGTTGAACTACCGAATATCAGTCAATCAAATCTACCAGACTTGTGCATTAGCCCTCAAAGTGTACAGCGATTCTCTGCTCGTCCACGGGGTTCTTGAATAGCCGTTATGCTTTGAATGCTAATATATTCGAGATGCTTTAGAAAACCTTAACGAAGTCTGTCTGCAATTCTCTGCTGTTAGTCCGCCTCTTATAAAATCCATGAATTACCAACATTCTGGAGTGCATCCAAAAGAAATATACACTGACACATGTACACTGGCTAATTCGTGCAGTTATCCAATGACGTGGAGGTATGAAATCATGCAGATACAGGTCAAGACGCTTCAGTTACTGGTCACATCAACAATCAGAATGGTGCTGGAGGTGGAGGTGGAGGTGGGGATGGGGGGGATCTCAGTTATCTTAGTGACTTCGACAGTGGCATGGTTGTTGGAGCCAAACGGGCTGGGTTGCCACCAACAAGACTATCCTTCCTTCTTGTTACCGATTTTTATGCTAGAAAGACCCTTCAAATATACTTCAAACAGATAGGAAGCAAATTATCATGCGTCACTTGGGATCTTGTTCATTCAGGGCATCGGCATTCAGTGGCTCTGTTTTCCTCTCTCTATATTAATCTGAAAATATTGATCACGCCAGAGGGGTGCAAATCCTGACGCTTATATTCCGCTTGAGAAGCCGGTCTGAGAGGACCGGCAGCCGCACAACAGGCGTGACCTTTTCGTCTTGGTGTTTTTGAGAAGATCAATTCACAGCAAGACGTCACTTTAATGGTACGACACACCAAATTACTGGACCAACTGGATGGAAGGGTCGTTTCGCAAACAGTCACAGCCTTAGTCTGGCTATCACGTTCTCTCGCCATCTTGAGATTCTGTTGATTTAAGAGACCCTGCTGAGGCAAGCCTACTAATACTGACCTCATCCACGTTCTCGAAAGCGTTGATGATGTCGTACGGCAAGCAGGAGAGCAGGTCTATCACAAACCAGGTCTTGAGATAATTCATCCGGATCAGCTTGGGATCGGAGATGACCTCGCCTCCGGGCCCGACGAACGTGGTGTGGAAGTTGAGCACGATGTCCACCAGGAAGATGACGTCCACGACGCTGTCCAGCACCAGCCAGGTGATGTTGTTCTGCTTGGTCTTGAAGGAGACGTTATAGGGCACCATGATGGCCGTGTAGAAGGTGAGGATGAGGATCACCCAGTCCCACGTGGTCTTGAAGGTGCAGTAGTGGAGGATGATGTGAGGAGGTGTCTTGGGAGCTTCCTGCTTGTACTGCGGCAGGATTTCTGAACCAAGCTGAAGCACCTGAGAGCAGAGAGGATTCTTAACACAAATGCACAGAAATTATTATCTGAACAGATGGAGTGTTGGAGAAGCATGTGTTATGGACAGAGATGCAGTGTGAGCATCAAATCATTGTAACACGCCAAAGAATTTGTGAACCTCATCTCCATTAATAAGAGATAAAAAGAAGCGCTAAACCTCAAATCACCCTCCCTCATTAGACCCTCATTAAAGGGTCTGAAAGAGCTGTCACATCCCACACACATCAAACAAGAATTCAAATCCAACCCATCCTATTTTTTGTGACAGAGAGGGACGGAGAAGACAAAGTGTAAATTATTAACGATCTGCCAGCGAGGCTCAGGAGATGGAGATGGTGTAGGAAAACTGCGAGCTGGGGAAGGCATGCGATACGGTTACACTAATGTCCTTGTGTGTATGTCTTCGAATGTCTGTGGTTCTGTTACATCTTTGTCCTTGTGTGTAAGACTATGCTGTCTGTCTGTCTGTCTGTGTGTATGTCAGTAGTACTCGTTGTATAAATAAGAAAGTTGATTATTGCTGCCCATGCATCATAACAGGAGGAGAGCATCATAGAATAGAGACTTCAGTAGAAGTCTCAGCTGTCCCCAGAACGTGTCTGTGAAGTTTCAGCTCTAAATACCAAACTGGATCATTTATTTATTATACCATGCTGTAAATGCCCTTTTTTGGGTGAAAGCAAAAACAAACATGCTGTTTTCGTGTGTGTCTCTTTAAATAAATGCAAATGAGCTGCTGCGCCCTTTCCAGAAGAGGGCTGTGTCTTTACAGATTGTGCTTCTGATACTACAACAACAACAAATGCGGGTCAAAGTACACGCTGTTCGCGAGCAGCCTATGAAGACCAGAGGTGGGGTTTTTTTTTTGTTACAAACCGACGTCGGTGTGTACAGGAAGTAAGGCTGGTATTACTGAGGACTCGTTCCAGCTGTCGATAACTCCATTTGTCGTGCACTTTGATTTTTTAAAACGCATAATAGCTTTTTCTGCGCTTTAACTGAGGTGTCCATGATGGCTAAAATATCAATAGATGACACGGAATTGACAATGGTGCAATCCTTTACAGACTCATGAGTGGCTCGCATTCTCCCACCAACGGCGGGAACACTTAGTTGTACCTTAGTTGTAACTAATCTAAGCATTGACCTAAAGTGTTGAGGATTAAGCACCTTGGTCAAGGGGACTTCTGGCATTTGATCTCAGATCCATTAGCTCACTTAAGTTTTAGCTTTATATTTCATGAGCCAAGGTCGGGAGTAACTTGTTTCTGATGGCGTACATTCATGTGTGCACACAGTCTTACCTCTGCGAGTCGGGAGGTTTTGTGGGAGCTGACATCAGGCTTGCTCATAGGAGTCAGCTGCTGGTTGGTGATCCGGCTGTTGGTCAGGGCACGAGTCAGCCTGGCGAACTTACCCCAGCCTGCAGTAGGACACGAAATATAACATCGGTCAACGTCGGCAGTTCTCCAGAGTGCCTTAAATGTTTGTGGTCATTATGTCTCAGCAAACAAGAAGAAGCTGTTGTTTATAGGAAACCAAGGAAAGTTTTCCCTACAACATTTCTCCGTATAATAAAGCAAAACTGCTCTCGTGTGTTACAATCCCGACAATCCTTTCCCGAGATTTTTGGGTACTCAACGTTGTCCCGAATCGACTGAAGCGAGGATAATAAATATCCTCGCATGTCCTACTTTTTTACTTCACATTCAGACCTTTCCCAATGGCCGCCTCATTTTATTTATTTATTTATTTATTTATTTATTTATTTATTTATTACATTCTTTTCGACTTTTCTTTTTGGAGGCACCTTGGCACTGAGTCGGTAATAAGGCATATAAAGCTATCATCTTTATCTAAGGGCAGCAGAACAAAGAATTCCTGCCTTTTGATGTAGCCCTTCATACTTGATCAGAGAAGAAGTTCTTCAGAAGATCTTATGAGCAGACAGAGAGAAATTGCAAGTGAGTAAGCGTACTTGACTTCCACGAGAAGCAGGAAAAACTCACGTTGTTGGCTGGACTGGATTTTATTTAAAAAAAAAAATTTTTTCGTTGGTTCCAAGATTCATACAAGCCATCTGCTTTGTTAGAGCTAAATTTGTATATATTGATCTGGTACAGTATGGTAGCTAACGAAGCTGCTAGTCTTTTCATTGGTTAAATGTAGTCATTATTAACCGAAGCTATGCTACAGTAGTTACAGCCTAAATAAAGTAAGGAAAATATGCCTTGGCTTACTTTCCTTGGCTTGGATGAGGGCTGCTGCATTTTAAACTAGCTGAAAAGAGACGGTGGTGAGGGAAAAACTCCCTGAGATGATACGAGGAGGAAACCTTAAGAGGAACCAGACTCAGAAGGGAACGCGTCCTCATCTGTTTAACAACGGATAGTGTGAAAGTAAAGGGAAGTTTTTATATCAGGTCTGTCTTGTCGAGCTAATCCACTGTTCACTAAAGGAGTGCAAATTTGTCTGTTTTACTTGCAGTCCTAAATCGAACTGTTCATGTGAAATTGACGTCCAGAACCATTTCCAAAACATACCGTGTGACTGATCAGAATTTATGGAAAGAAGCTTTTGTGTCGTTCACATTTCGTACATTTCCAATGCAACTGTATATAAACGGAAAACAAAAGCGGCCCTAAACCAGAACCTTGGAGTGCGAAGTTGTTGAGAAAGGTCTGGGTTAACCTTTCTGATCTGGCGCTGTATTAAAGATTTATAAAACCCCGTTAAATCCTTCCTTCCCTACAGATAGTCTCTTGTTTAGGTGCACATGAATCCATCACTCCAAGTCGAGCAAGTCCGCTAAATGTTCTGAGAACAGAGCAATGATGGCACTAAATAAAAAAAATCACAAGGCACAATATTTATAAGAATGTTTGTCGTTTTTTTGCGATTAAACAGTGATACTAATTTTCTGTTGTAAATCCAAAGGTTACCATGAGAATCTAAATCATTATACATTCGGGTTGCTTCAAATCATTTGGAGTCGCTGATCATTTGGATTCTGAAACTGTACGACATACTGTCTTTAAACCCCCCCCCCCCCCCCCCAAAAAAAAAAAAAACGACATCCACTTCATGATATGCACATCATAACTCCATCTTTAAGCAAATTGATGATGTTCTGGACTTAAGCTGCTAATTTATCAAACTGTTTATGTCACAATGGTGTTTATTTATAAGCTACAATGGGTTTGCAAACTTTACAAGACCAAAACGTGGAAAAACGTAGTATTCATTTCATTTTTCGGAGAAGTATTCCAGACAAAAACCCACTTAAGGAGGGGCACAGTGAACAAAATCATGATGTCCGTTAGAAAGCCCGCTCAAAAAAAAAACCAAAAAAGAGTAAAAACCAAAGAAAAGAAAAAGAAAAAAAAGAGAAGGCAGTGCTGTACTTTACAAGGACGTACAATAACTGTCATTTGACTCATCAAAAGGACAGAGAGATTTGCTACAAAAGTCCTGAGGCTTGTAGGTTGCACTGGAGCATGCGAAAATGTACACACACACACGCACACACACACACACACACACACTCACTCAACTGTATCCTGGAACACAGATCTACGCTGATGGATTATGTAACCGAAGGTAAAGCAGCAGAGTCTGCGACTGCCTCAGGCTCGTGGGACTACGCAATTCATTCACACACACACACACACACACACACACGGTACACACTCGTGCGCACGCTAATAAAAATGTATCCCCTTTACTTTCACAAACTCACATGCTTCAAAAAAAGGAAGAATAAGTGACTCTTGTGCACATCAACATCAGTTTTGTAGGGAACGAAAAGTCCGGGTTCACGCTGGACGATTTTGGCGACGATTTGTTCGTCTTTCGTCGATCTGCAGTCTTTGATGGCTAGTTTGACGCGTTCCCCGACAGCCGATTAACGGCCGATGCAGAAGATTTGAGGCGCAGTCAAAAAATGACTGAGTCTGTCTTCAAGTGCATCCACGTGCAGGCCCACGTGTGTGACACTGAGTCACATGCTCAACTGGAGCCTATGAGCACCAGGCACCACAGAAGGCTTAAGGAAGGAGTAGTCATGTGTGTATGCATGTGTGGAGGTGCTGGATGCATATTTGTTGAAGATGCTCACATATGCTCCGAGATTATCATGACTCTAAAAACTCACGACTTGGTGCCGTGACCCGAACGCTGCACCGACACCTTCTTCCCAGTAGTGCTGTTTGGAAAAACCGTATTTATAAGCTAGCTATTCTGCATCTTACATGAATCATTTACCTGCATAAGGTGCATTTGAAATAAAGCTCAGGGATGAGAATCTGCCTAGTGAGCATTTATACTCTCAACTAAATAAATAACTAAAGTGTGTGTGTGTGTGTGTGTGTGTGTGTGTGTGCGCCCACCTCTAGTGATCTCATCCTCAATAGGCTGCTTAAACGCTGTGATGTCTTTAAACGTGCACAGGAAGAGCACCTCCTTGTCGTTCTCGTTCCTGATTGGTGCAATCTGCATGTAGAACCACACCGGCATTCCTGCAATGGGCCAGAGGTCAAAGGTCAAAAGTGAAACCATCAAACACATGCAGGAAGTCTCTGAAACTGCTTGGAAATAAATATGTGGACCTGTATGTTTGACTTGCGTGAAAGGGGCATGGCCTCTGTGCCTGTTACATCCATTAAAGTAGGCGTGGTCTTTGTTCCTGTCGGTCCCAGTAAAGAATACGCCAGTCTCAGTGAAGGGGTAGGGGCATGGCCTTTGCTCCTGTCACGTCCAAAAAAGTAGATGTGAACTCATTGCCCATCAGTCCCATTAAAGTAGGCGTGGCCTCTGTTCTTGTCAGTCCATATTAAGTAGGCGTGGTCTTTGTTCTTGTCAGACTTTCAGTCTCTTTAAAGGCGTGGTCTTTGTGCCGCCAAGTCTCAGTATAGTAGGCCTTTGCTTGTATCAATCCCTTTAAAGTAGGCGTGGCCTTTGTGCCCCCCAAAGTATAGTGGGTGTGGTATTTGTCTGTATCAATCTCTTTAAAGTAGGTGTCAACTTGTAGGCATGGCCTCTGTTCTTGTCAGACTTTCAGTCCCTTTAAAGGCGTGGTCTTTGTGCCTCCCAGTCCCAGTATAGTAGGTGTGGCCTTTGTCTGTATCAATCCCTTTCAAGTAGGCGTGGTCTTTGTGCCTCCCAGTTCCAGTATAGTAGGTGTGGCCTTTGTCTGTGTCAATCCCTTTCAAGTAGGCGTGGTCTTTGTGGCTCCCAGTTCCAGTACAGTGGATGTGGCCTTTGTCTATAGTCTATAGTAGGTGTGTCTGACCCTGTGTCACTGACTCATGCAAGGTCTAATCGTTATCAGAGACACAATCGAAGCGATGTTTTAGAAAAAAGTAAGGATTTGAGAACCTCATCCGCGTGTGTTCTGATGTTAGCAATAGATTAGGTAAATAACGTGAATTATTTAACTCTAATCTTGATTTCCTACTTGTGTAGGATCCCAGCATGTAGGCTCAATCTGAAATGCACCGAAACATCTAGTCTAGAAAAACAAACTGACAGTCATTTATACACGAGTAGGCTTCATTTCACTTCACTCGCGGAAGCAGAAGTCCAGGATAAGAGTTAGACTTGCTTTGTCATCTAGCCCACGTATACCCGAGCCGCAGGCTGCTGATGAGTGCAGACGCATCGAGATCGATGTCAGATGTCAAAAGCAATAAAGAGTGACGATCCGAAAATAATCAACGGAGATTATCACAATAATCGTGAATATCCACAGAGAGAGTGAGCACGTGTGTGTGTGTGTGAGAGAGAGAGAGCGTGAGAGTGAGAGAGACAGAGAGATACAGAGGAGAGGGTTGGACACTCACTATTCTTTTTGTAAAGCAGAACTTCAAAGCAGTTGGACTCATAGTTGTCAAAGGTCTGTCTCACTTTCTCTATGGTCCTCCTATCCGTCAGCTCGCCATACATAAAACTACAGAGAGAGAGAGAGAGAGAGAGAGAGAGAGAGAGAGATGTCAAGATGAAGACATTGAGGACAAAAATGGAAGAAAAAAAAAGAGTTGTAGAGAAGAAGGGAGAAAGAGAGAGGAAGATTGGGGAAGAGAGTTAGAAAAAGACAGAATGAGAGACAGTGAGAAAAAGAGAAGAGAAAAAAAAGAGTGTGAGAGACAAAGAGATAGTGCATGTGACCGACATTGCTAAGGTTGCTGCTGGAAGTGGTATTAGAGAGGTCAGCAGGGGGCGCCCACCCTGGTGTCTGTGTGGGTCCTAATGCCCCAGTGTAGTGACGGGGACATTATACAGTAAAAAAACCCAGCTGGTTAAGGTCCTGACTCTCTGTGGTCATTAAAAATCCCAGGACAGTTATCCTAAAGACTTGGGATATAACCCTGGTGTCCTGGCAAAATTCCCCCACTGGACCTCATCTATCATGGGCCCTTAATAATCCCCATCTCCAAATTGGCTACATCACTCTCCTCTCCTGTAGACGGGCGTTGTGGCGCACTATCGCGGTGGCTGACGAGATCCCCCCCATACTATATATAGTGCTATATAAAAGTAACTGTAACTCATTAACTAACACAGCTGTGACTCATCATTTGAACATCTGGAGAATGAAAAGCCAGACCCATCACCGGAGCAGGTCTGAGCCCTGACTGGCAGGTTAACGTGTAGAATATTTGTAAAAGGGACACATCGTATTTATAACACAAAAGAATGCATCTGTTACAAAGCGCTGACACTGGAGACTCCTTTCTTAAAGCCATACAAGTCACTGTGTAAGTTGTTCCTATAGTAACGATAAGGTTACTATAGAAAGGCATGTTAAAACACACACACACACACATTTATTCACAGTAAAGTGTGTCTAGTGCTCTATTTCCCAGACGGATGACCCCGTATAGAAACACGTTCTCCATGGAAACCACACTGGGGTCAATTTTAGCTGAGCCTCCGAAGCAATGGAACACACTCATACACACACATATGTATGTACATAAATATCTCACCCATACATGGAGCAGACACACAAACTCAAAACACACACACACACACACACACACACACACACACTCACTATAACAAAGCATATATTTATATGGATACACACGAACATACACCCACACTCAGACTAAATAATATTTTATTTAGGAATGTACACATATATAGTATATTAACATACACACACACACACACATACACGCACACTGAGTTAATACACACACATTTGTCTGGCCCATCACTCAGGAACACATACACAGACACAGACACCTGTCTCAGTCTCCCACGTACAAACACATAAACATATACACAACCCATCTGTCAGGAGCACATGCACAGACACGTGAGCGCAAACACACACACACACACACACACACACACACACACACAGAGAATGGAAAGCACGAGGCACAGCTGGATGTAAAGAATAGCACATTTCATCAACTCATTTGAAGCGTCACGGAGAGCAGCCACGGCGTCAGAGCAGCCCGGTATTCATGTGTAGTCCAGCCGCGGGAACTCCTCCTGCAGTGATGTCTGTTGTCGCTTAAAGCTAAATAAAAATGTCAGTGAAATGTCATTACCCAATCAGCTAGTTTAGAGTCAGATCGGCGGCGCATGCCAACTCAAAGAGGCCCGATCCATAGCACGGTGGAAAACCCTCGCAGACGCTGCCGTTCACGCCTCATCCTCCATCCATGGAAGACTGGTCACTGAGGTACAGTATAAGAAGGGCGGACATGAGCTTCCATGCTGCGCACACGCTGTTCCGGAGTCAGTGATTTCAGCCGCCACGTCATCTGACTTTTTTTGAACGTGATAGACAGATTTATTACTCCGCACAATTATTGCACCGACACGCTGATGTTCCAGTGTGTTGATGTTTCGAATAGAAACTTCATACATTTTCGCTCTAGAAATGGAAGACGTAACTATTCAACTACTAAAATGGCTAGTCAGCCAGGAAAAAGTGAACACAACCCTTGATAAGAAGATTTCGGTGTATGAAGGAAAAGATTTGGGGTTATTCTCCAGTCAGACTAAACAAGCACACTTCAGACGGTTCAGACGTCTCGGATGATCGTCTAGACGCGTGTTTTATTATTTTTCCTTTATAATAATACTGTGAGGGTCAGGCTTCCTGTACCAGCACCGCCACCCTGAGAATGCCGGCGTGCACAAAAACATCGACACGCCGAGCGCCGAGCACATGGGACGGCGACAAAAAGTATAAACACGAGCCCGTGGCCCCTAGGGCAGAGGCGCTCCCAAAACGGCGTCACAGAAGGAATGAAAACGTCCTGCTCAGAGAAAGAGGAAAAGAAGAAGAACGCCCAAAAACTCGTGCTAGCGTGGAGAGATGATTCTTTCTCTGTTCACTAAAACAGTTTCCGGCTTCCCCTGAAGACGTCTGCCCTCAGGCCCAGAGATACATCTTGGCCTCCGAGGAGGTCTCTTCTGACAGAGGTCTCTTCCGCAGCGCTGTCGAATTCTGGATTCTGATTGGTCAGAAAGTGTTGATTAACTCGGACAGCAGTAACAGCTTCTTCACCTGGAGCATGCTCCGTATACACTTTATGGATTGAAATTGTGCTGTAATTAAGAGGAGCTTCGATGAGGAGATGTTGATTCATGATTTAAGGAAGGAGTCTCCAGTGTCAGTGTCAGTGTAATACGCTAAAGGTGTGAGTGACTGCCTGTATGGTGTCCGGCCGTGAATAAGGAGAAGATTAGCTTTACACTTACTTTCACACACACACACACACACACACACACTCACCTGCACGTGCTGCTCTTTTGCATGACCTCTGCTCTGTGGTAACCTGACAGCTTGCAGAAGCCGTCATTACTGTAGACCACGGGCCAGTCGACTATCTGAGCGTTCCCCAGCAGAAAACTCGTCTCTGAGGAAAAACACAGGAGGGACACCTCAATTCCTGGGAGAGCCGGGAGCATCGAGAAGACCTGGTTAAGGTGTGTGCCATCTGGATAACCCCGCCCACTGGAGATGTAGAAGGAACAACCGACTGGGAGGAGATGATGGGGTTACACGAGGATACAATGGAAAGTATCACATCACCCAGATGAGCTTCACTGTCTACCGATCCCCCAGCAGGAGCTGAAGGACTGAGGCGTCTGAGCTGCTCTGCTCTCCCCGTTACCTCGGCGACCCCGTACATCCACACCTACCTAAGAGTGATCGGAATCTTACAAAAACAACACATCACATGCCACATCTGCCAAGCAGAGCGAAGGTTCCAGGACAACCCTGTTTGCAAAAGATCCGCATCAGTACCGGTATCAACAAGTTCCAAAAATAAACCATGTGCTTGTGCTCAGTATGGAAGGATCCCTGATAATGCCATGCGTTTGATAAAAATCCCAAGAACACTGCAAAGATTTAAGTTTAGATACGCGAGGCATGATTCATCACACCTGCTCAACCCACTGGAAAAGTTGGGGTGGCCGAGCTTACTTCCTGTGAGGCAGATGCCACCCCTGAGTCAACTCCTCATCAATTATTCAATACGTTCCTCAGCTGTCACTGTAGCGCTGTATTCTGACTTAGGGGAAGTCTTTTATTTATTTAAGGGGGGGGGGGGTCATATCCAAGAAGGAAATAAAATAAAATAAACACGCGCGCGACCAGTGAGAACTTGTACAGGTTCTGCACCAAAACAAACAAATAATAAAAAAAAAAAAACCAATTCAAACGCGCTTCTCACCGCTCGAGCGCCGGACGATGTTCTCCAAGAAAGTGTTCTGCGGCGCCACGAGCCCTCTCTTTCCGCCGGGCATCGCTGCTGCTCGCGCTTCAGCGGATGACCGTCAAGCGGACATAGTCGCGTGCGGCGTGGAGCGCCGGGACGGTCAGGTTCGTGCTCATGGTAACGCCCCGCGCGCTCTTTCTTCCCTGTCTCTTCAGTGTGGAGCACTTTCAAAAAAAAAAAAAACAACCCAAAAATAACACACACACACACACACACACACACACACAAACATAAACGCGCAGTCCGTTCCGTCTCCGAGCTCAGGCGACTCCGCGCGCTGGTGGGAAACAACTACAGGCGCATGCGCGCACACGCGCGCACTCACAGCGCAGCAGGTTGAGCGGTTGAGTTCCGGCGGGTGAGCGCGAGCGCGCTGCGCTCTGTCGCTCCGGTTTGGGGGTGTTTTTTTTTTTTGTTCTGGAAACTTCTGTGCGCAGGATAAAACGAGACGACGCTCGAGCGTCGCGGCATGGAGCAGGATAATGCGCAGCACGGTCGGGAAACGGCGCGCGTGACGTAAAGAAGCGTTAAACATCTGCGCTCCGAAAGGCGCGTGCAGACCGTGTGCTCAAATGACTCGTTTTTGTGCACTTTGCAGTCATGTTGGGGATTTTTTCCCCTCAGCTGCTGAATTTCTTTAAGAACACACACCATGTTGTTCTCTGGTGGTTATAGGATACTGGGGCTTGTGTGTAGTTTTGGGAAGTGTGTGTGTGTGTGTGTGTGTGTGTGTGTGTGTGTGTGTGTGTGTGTGTGTGTGTATTCTTCTGAAGAAACAAATCCGTCAATAATATATATTTTTTGGGGGGCGGGAAAACTATAATTCAAAAATCTTTATTTGTGTAGACTATATGAGGTGTTGATTGGTTTACATTGTTTACATTAAAGTCTATATGTGTAGGATCTCCTCATTCTGTTGATCCCACAAGAGAACCCTTAAAAGTTGCACAAAGAAGCTTTTACTCTTCCGAGAACCGTCTATTCACTGGCGCTTTAAAGAATCCACAAAATGGTTCTTCACAGCAGTTCCACACGGAACCATGTTACCAAGGTAGTGTTTTAAGGAACCAGTGTAAGGTTCCTAAGAGCGACGCCAGGGTAGAGTTTTCCAGCCCCACAAAGAACCTTATAGGGGTTCACTTGAACCTGGTAAGAGATGATACTCCATAAAGAACCATACAGCTCAGCGCTCGGACCCTGTACTATGAAAAATGGTTCTTGTCAAGAAGAAGCTCATTTGCAGAACCTCTGCTGCTGTAAAGAACGGTTGAAGAACCTTTATTGTTAAGAGTGTGCGGTGTATGGGAAACCGAGGTGGTGAAAAGAAAGTTCTTTGGCATAAAAGGGGTTTTTAGTGGAATACTGGATGCAACCAAACATCATAGAACTGTTTAAATCCATCCCATAAACAGTGATATGAGGTCTTAGGTGATTCATCTGTGTAATGTGTTGAATAATTAATTGACCCTCTAAATGTCAATGGCACGAGGGGTTAGTGACCGTACTGTACATTCATA
The DNA here is from genome assembly GCA_022414735.1 of Noturus placidus. NCBI lineage: Eukaryota > Metazoa > Chordata > Actinopteri > Siluriformes > Ictaluridae > Noturus > Noturus placidus. The sequence goes on along the minus strand of JAFFST010044968.1, from coordinate 13,784 downwards.
GACAGATAACAAGCCATAGTATTCTCTCTCTCTGTCTCTTCCACACACACACACACACACACACACACACACACATACACACACACGCCTGCGTATCACAGCACGCCTCCATTTCTCTTGACTGCAGTGCTAATTGGCCAGCGAGCCCGTCTCCCACTCTGACCGCCGAGCAGATTTAGATATCAAAAGGCCTCAGACATCAAACACCTAATGTGTCTAAAAATAGATGAGTCGATAAGTCAGTGGCCTTGGCCTGAGAGAGAGAGAGAGAGAGAGAGAGAGAGAGAGAGCGAGAGAGAGGAAAAGAGAAAAGAGAGAGAGAAAAAGAGTGAGAGAGAGAAAGAGAGAGAGACAGAGAGAGCAAGAGAGGAAAAGAGAAAGAGAGAGGAAAAGAGAGAGAGGAAAAAAGAGAGAGAGGAAAAAAGAGAGAGAGAGAGGAAAAGAGGGAGAGAAAGAGAGAGAAGAAAAGAGAAAACAAGTGAGAGAGCGAGAGAGAGAGAAAGAGAGAGAGAAAAAGAGTGAGAGAGAGAGAAAGAGAGAGAGACAGCGAGAGAGAGAGAGGAAAATAGAAAGAGAGAGGAAAAGAGAGAAAGAAAGAGAGAGAGGAAAAGAGAGAAAACAAGTGAGAGAGCGAGAGAGAGAGAGGAAAAGAGAGAAAACAAGTGAGAGAGAGAGAGAGAGAGAGAGGAAAAGAGAGAAAACAAGTGAGAGAGCGAGAGAGAGAGAGAGGAAAAGAGAGAAAACAAGTGAGAGAGAGAGGAAAAGAGAGAGAACGAGAGAAAGAGAGTGCCTGGGTGAGAGGGAAGCAGAAGCAGCTGTGCAGTACAGTACAGTAACGTTATTAAATGGTAAATGGCGCACTTATATAGCGCTTTTATCCAAAGCGCTTTACACTGTGTCTCATTCACACACACACACACACACACACACACTCACACACCAATGGGAGCAGAGCTGACATGTAAGGCACTAACTTGTCATCGGGAGCAACTTAGGGTTCAGTGTCTTACCCAAGGACACTTTGGTATGTGGAGTCACATGGGCCGGGAATCGAACCACCAACCCTACGATTAGTGGACACCCCGCTCTACCACCTGATCCACAGCCCCGCCCCGGCTTTATCACAAAAGCACAAAATGAAGAGGAAAAACAGTATGCGTATAGTTCTTTTTCTTCTTCATCTTCTTCTTTTCGTATCGATGGTGGAAGGATTAGCTGCTCGGCAGTACGACACTGAACGTTGCCCAGATGCGCCAGGCGAGGCTCCTTCCGTACACGTCCATTCTCTTCTGAGTGGAAGCGGATAGTAGGGCTGCAGTCAACACCAGCCCGTCCAGCCCGAGATCGAGTCAGCACCGAGTCTTACACGGGACGAGGCCAAGCGAGGCTAATTCGAGATCAAGACGGAAAACTAGCTCATTCTTTTCGAGTCCAAGGCTTTACTCCAGCAAGTTCTCTTCATCACACCGACCATGACGCTTTCCAGAAGGAACAATTACTTCTTGTCAAATATTACTTCTACAAACCCTTGAGAGACACCAAGACCATATTTAGCGAGACCAATGCCCGAGTCCGAGTACGCATGTCAGTAAATCTGATCCAAAGTCAATCCAGAAAAGCATCGAATCCAAACGACTAAGTTCTTACCCATGTTAACATTTTCCTGGATTGAACTACCATATTAAACAGATATTATCATTTAAACTGCTACTATTGTCTCAAACCAGTCCCAGGCCACGCCCAGGAAAGAGACACACCCTTAGAAGGTTGCTAACAGCCTGCTAAAATGGTTTGACTTGGAATCCTTTATGAAATAATGCGTGGCTGTGTCTCAGTGGGTAGAGCGGGTTGTCCACTAATCCACTAATCGTAGGGTTGGTGGTTCGAATCCCGGCCCGGGTGATCCCATGCCGAAGTGTCCTTGGGCAAGACACTGAACCCTAAGTTGCCCCCGATGGCAAGCTAGCACCTTGCATGCAGCTCTGCTACCATTGGTGTGTGAGTGTGTCTCATTTGTAAGTCACTTTGGATAAGTCTGCTAAATGAATAAATGTTAAATGTTAATGAAATAAAACCGCTAAGCTTTCGTCCAGAGAGACAACTGGAGATCCCTTAAGAGTTCGAAAGGGTTCTAAGGGTGTAGCAGCGTCCACACATCCTCACGTACATGTCCCTCTGCACATAAGTGAGAGAAGATTACAGACACCAGTTTAGAACTGCGCAACTTGCATATTGAAATTTTATCTTCGGCTGAACTTCTCCTTGAACCTTTTTTTTTTTTTTTTGGCGTCAATAGCAGTGTATTTGCTTTACGTGTGGAATGGAGAGAGCGTTTCCCTCCATGCCGACGGTGTTGTGTAAGACGGCGGTGAGGCATTGTTTCTGCGGCGTTAAGAGCGAATACTCCTCTGCTCTTTTTTGTTGTGTGTGTGTCTTCATGCCAGCATTAATTGCACGCTAACTCTGCCCACCATTACTATCTTTAGGCTCAGAGTCAAGATCCACACAAACACAACACTCAGCTCGGGAGAATCTCCACACGAGGGCTCCGTACCTGCCCACTGACCGACGGCATGACGACGGACCTGCGGGTGTGAGAGCGAACGTCCTCCGGAGACCTGATAGGGATGAGTGTGCGGCCTCGCCCAAGCGACCTCGCCCAAGCGTGTGTCCCCCTCCCAGTGCAGAAATGCGCCATGTGTATAACAATACTAGCTTTGTGCCGGAGTTAGTAAAGCGACAGAAGGCGAGGTGACGACACTTATTCAGTCTGGAGAGCTTTTAATATCCACATGCCTACACGACTTCCTCTACAGCCTTCACACACACACACATTGTCATGTTAACGAGAAACCGCAAAGTATAACCTCCTCTGTCCTGAAGATGTCGGAAAACTGAACGTTACAGCTTTACCTCTGACTGTAACAACACGCTGAGACTGGAGACTCCTTCCTTAATAAAACGAAGAATAAACATCTCCTTACAGAAAACTCCATCGTCCATATCATCGATTATACACTATTTTATTAAAAAAAACCCCAAACAAACACGATGTTCATGTGCCGCGTCCCTGATTAGCTGTTACTACGGAAACGATAACGTATTATAGCTGCACTACTATCATCGCCTCCTGACCAAATCTCTTTCCTTTCTCCTTCCTCTCTCGTTAAAGATCTAAACCCGCTGCAAGTGATTAGAGGTTTGAGTAGAGAGACCGTCGGTCGGAAGACTTCAGAGGCGTGTGTGTGTGGGCCACGGCTGTTATTTTCGGGATAGGAGTGGGACAAACCTTCACCTCCCCTTCTTCACCAGTTTCAAAATAAACGGAATCCCTCGCTTTCCGAGTCAGGGTCACGTAAAGATGTGCAGCCGTCTGAGACGTCCTGTTTCATGACCCGACCCGAAATGGCCGACGAAGAGCTGCTGAATTAAACAAGCACGCTCTAGTATTCATGTCTACTGTGTCTCATCTGGACAGGAGATATTACTATTGGTCCAGAAACAATGCCAGACCAATAAGGTCTGAATTTTCCTCCTTCCTTCTTCCACGCATCTTCACGGGCGGCTGTGGCGCAGGTGGTAGAGTGGGTTGTCCACTAATCCACTAATCGTAGTGTTGGCGGTTCGATTCCCGGGTCACATGACTCCACATGCCGAAGTGTCCTTGGGCAAGACACTGTACCCCAAGTTGCCCCCGATGGCAAGCTAGCACCTTGCATGGCAGCTCTGCTACCATTGGTGTGTGAGTGTGTGTGTGTGTGTGAATGAGACACAGTGTAAGGGCTTTGGATAAAAGCACTACATAAGTGCGCCATTAATTCACGTCCTTCATAGAACATCCCCACTTCCTCCCTTCAATCCCACGTGATGATCTTTTAAACGTTTCTCCTCTGTGTTCTGACTTTTCCTCATTCTTTACCGACATCCTTCCTCTTCCTCACTCAATTCCCTTTCCTTCCTTTCAAAAGTTCTTCTTTTCCTCTGGACCACCACTTCCTTTAAAAATTTACTACTTCCTTCATCGGGAACTTCCTCGTTCTGAGCTTTACTTCCTTGCTTCATTCGGACCTTCTTTCCTTCTTTCCGAAGATCCTCCCGTCCGTTCCTCCATCTGAACGTCCTTGTGTTCAATCCTCCTTCCTTATAGCTGAACTATTTGTCCGGAAACAACCCGATAGGTATTTATTGATCAGTAGGTCTGTATTTTCCTCCACCCTTCTTCCAGGCATCCTTCCTTCGTTCGCGTGCACCGTTCCTACCTTCCTTCCTTCCTTTCCTCCCTCAAATTGACTTCCTATCTTATAGGATTCCTTCCCATCCCATTAGGATGACGATGATCTTCATGACGGTGTTACAGTGACACACTTATCTGAGTGTGGCTGGAGCACATAGATTAACAGTCTGGTAGTCGAGCCATAAAGAGCTTTGATTAAACAATATAATGAGATGGAGTAAGAGTAACAGCTCGCAGCGTGCTGGTGAAGGTGAAAGCGTGTTTGACGCCGTTTCCTCTTTCGGGAAGATGGAGCTTCGGGAGTGATCACGGCTGCCGAGGAAAAGCGATCGGCAAATTACACTCGTGGCCGAGAACGACGTGCCGATCAGAGGAGTAGATTACAGCGGCGCTTCTTTAAAGCTCCACTTCAGTTAATAGACTGGAAGCACTTCTCAATCCCACACTCACTGCACTATACAGAAATAGGGCTGCGCCGTATCGTATCGTCCATGATATATCGGTACGTTTCCTCCCAAGGATAACAATTTGTCCTCCCGTGATAGTGACGATATAGTCGATGACATGTTCACAACCCCGCAACGTGGGCATCTCACACGTAGGACGAGAGTAAACATGACGGATTGCGGCGTTCCGACCCTAGACGTGGAAGAACAATTAATCCCCAGTACTTCCATATCGACCGTTTTTATATCGTTACCGCAAAAATACCACGAAATATCACGATATAGTTTTAAGAGTATATCGCACATCTCTATACTATGAAATATCAATATTACTTCAAAAGTTGGCATTGTTCTTTCTGAACGGAAATACCATCCATCCATCCATCTTCAACCGCTTACTCCCTTTATCAGGGTCACGGGGAAACCTGGAGTCTATCCCACGGAGCATCGGGCACAAGGCGGGGTTACACCCTGGACAGAGTGCCAGTCCATCACAGGGCACAATCACATACACACTCACACACCCATTCATACACTACGGACACTTTAGACACGCCCATCAGCCTAACATGCATGTGTTTGGACTGGAGGAGGAAACCGGAGTACCCGGAGGAAACCCCCGACACACGAGGCTTAGTGGTTAGCACGTCCGCCTCACACCTCCAGGGTCCGGCGTTCGAGTCCCGCCAGGGGCCATGTGTGTGTGGAGTTTGCACGTTCTCCTCGTGTGTGTGAACGGAAATACGTACAATATAATCATTTTGACTTTGTAACTATCTAAAAAAAGCGATAGTGTAAGCTTTTAAAATACACGGTGCGCCTCAAGACCTCGGTTTAAAGCCGTGACCTTGACTCGATCGCAATTCCTTATCTTTCTGTCTGATTCATTAAACAAATTGGCCTCCTCGATCTTCTATACGCGTGTCGTTAGTACCTCGGGAATCAATCTGGGATCTGTACTCATCTGAGGTGAAGAACAATAAATCCCTCTACTTCCATTTCCCGTCAAAGTTCTGCTGCCTAATTCAAGATAAAGTCATTCGCGAAATAAGAATAACACACCAGGGTCTGAGTGAAATAAATGATGGTGCTGATGAAGCAGAGTTAATGTTATCATCCCAAAGTTGTGAATTTGGTCAAAAACAGCACATCACAATGCTTTCGATGCGTCTCATACCACGACAATTCGCCAGTGATTCAATTGATTGATTTATTAACGGGGGCGCACGGTGGCTTAGTGGTTAGCACGTCCGCCTCACACCTCCAGGGTCCGGGGTTTGAGTCCCGCCAGGGCCATGTGTGTGGAGTTTGCATGTTCTCCCCGTGTGTCTGGGGTTTCCTCCGGTTACTCCGGTTTCCTTCCCCAGTCCAAAGACATGCATGGTAGGCTGATTGGCGTGTCTAAAGTGTCCGTAGTGTATGAATGTGTGTGTGAGTGTGTATGTGATTGTGCCCTGCGATGGACTGGCACTCTGTCCAGGGTGTACCCCGCCTTGTACCCGATGCCTCCTGGGATAGACTCCAGGTTCCCCGTGACCCTGATAAAGGAGTAAGCGGTTGAAGATGGATGGATGGATGGATTATTTAACGATCTAAAAGTCATACTTTGGTCATACTTTGCGTGAAGTCATGTTTAATGATGTTCCCTTATTCCCTCACCAGACAACAACAACACAAAAAAAACTCTGAACATTTAGTAAAGTTACAGCTTTTTTCCTCTCTACCTGTGACAAAGAGCTGACACTGGATACTCCTTCCAACATCTTCTGACCAATCAGAGTCCAGAATTCGACTCTTTGTGGCGAAATAAAGCACCACGGGCAGGAATCGAACCCCCAAACCCTTGAGGGGTGAGGAGAACATGCTAACATGTTATGCTGATATTTCAAATTGTGATGTGGACGTTTGCGGAAGAAAGATCTGGATTCGTACTGAGGCCTTTTAGGCGGGTCTGGAGCAGCGCTCTCTGTCAGATAGAATAAATCCCTTTGTGTGAGACTATGAGTTTTGCAGTTCTTCTACATGCACAAACAAATACATTACACAGTAAAGGAAAAGGCTGTGATGGACTGGCACTCTGTCCAGAGTGTACCCCGCCTTGTGCCCGATGCCTCCTGGGATAGGCTCCAGGTTCCCCGTGACCCTGAAAAGGAGTAAACAGTTGAAGATGGATGGATGGATGGATGGATGGATGGACTAAAGGAAAAGGAACGCTTTAAAAAAGCGTCACATGACCCCTTTAAACCTGCTTTAATTGAGAAGTCTGGAGCGTTTGGTTTTGCTTCCCTCTTGTGGCTCGATGGAGGAATTGCAGCGTGAAAGGAGGTTTAAAGACTCACCAGGTAATTGCAAACGTTTTACACACGTCTACAAGCAACATAAAGTGATAAAAGGTGAAAAACAAATCAGGATTATGTACTAGAATGTAATATAAACGTGTTTTTCTGACTTACCGCTATGGACCTTTTATGGAGCTCCTGCTCTGTGTAACGTATTTTCCTTCCCGCCCTCGCTTTAAAAAATAAATAAAAATAGATAAATAAATCTGTTTACTTTAACAGATCTGCTCAAAATACACTCCACTGTCAGAAAGACGGTAGTTTAATTAGTTTAGGAACATTTTACAATGTTTAATTTTGCTGCCTCATATTGAAAGAAACGTGCCCGTTACGTCATTTCCGGTTTCCCCTCAGGGCGCGAGTGAGTCGCGCGCGTTCCCTTTTCTTGCCGATTGTAACGTGAAGTTCGTTTTGTTATGAAAATGGATATATGTCCTCGGTTATGACGCGTAATTGGAATAAACATGTTTGTCACATTACTATGAGCAAAGTCTACGTTTTGCTCTGTAAGAAATTACTCTGTGCCGCCATTTTCCAAATGAGCGTGGTGCACTTCCGGTTCCTGTTTCCGTTCTTAATGAAATATCTTCATGATTATTTGCTTTACGAGAATTTAAACTACACCATGCTACATTTCACTACACTGCATTTTTTTTTCTGTAGTTAACAAGCGCTGCTGGGGGAAAGCCCAACAGAATTTGTAATGGTTTTAATGGAATCTGTAATAGTCTCTACTGGTAATCGGTTGCCTTCGATAGATGGGTGGCATGTTATGTCTAGTGGGTAATGGTTTTAATGGAAAGTGTAATGGTCCCTGTGGATCACACCTAGGGGGGAATTGAGCACAGCGTAGCAGGCAGGTGGGAGGACACCAGAGAACCCTGAGGAAATCCATGGCAAACTCTAGAGAGAATTTTTTTTTTTACATTTAAAATAAAAACAGATTTAATAAATCAACAATTACACGCAATAAAACATATGACCTTTAAAAATCCATCCATCTTCAACCGCTTACTCCTTTTCAGGGTCACGGGGAACCTGGAGTCTATCCCAGGAGGCATCGGGCATAAGGCGGGGTACACCCTGGACAGAGTGCCAGTCCATCACAGGGCACAATCACATACACACTCACACACACATTCATACACTACGGACAATTTAGACACGCCCATCAGACTACCATGCATGTGTTTGGACTGGGGGAGGAAACCGGAGAACCCGGAGGAAACCCCCGACACACGGGGAGAACATGCAAACTCCGCACACTGGAGTATTTTTTTTATTTCATAAAGACTTCTAGATTCAATTTGTTCACAAATGTAATAAATATTTTTCCACCGTTTCACCGTCTCCGGGACATTTTCCTCTATAAAACACACACACACACACACACACACACAAATAAGGCTATAATGCAATGCTTGGTTATCTCAAAACAGGTTTAATTTAATATGTCTTTATTTTTAAAATAATTAAACATTTGTCATTTCTCCAACCCACTTTGACTTTGTCATCATTTATTTCAAGGCTCACCACAAAAAAAAAAAACATTGGTTGAATCGGAGACCCCCATAACCCCCCCCCCTTTCTCATGCTCTCTCTCCTTATATATGCTAGAAAAAAATTCAGAAGGCTGAAGTTTGAAAATAAGGAGTAAAAAGGAAAAATAATAATAAACAAACAGAGAGTGGTGTTCAGTAATACATATTTAACACTCTGTGACCATCCCTAAAGAAAAATATATATATTTATAAATGCGCTAAAGGTTCTAATAGATCAATCAACAACAGGTCAATGAGCTGCATTCAGTTACAATATTTAACACTGTAAGAAACTCACACACACTCGTACACACGGACAATACGAGCTTCTCAGGTTTGGCGCAGGGACACTGGGTCCTTGGTGTCTTCGCAGCAATGATATGTGTGTGTGTGTGTGTGTGTGTGTTAGTTTACTGGTACCAGTGCCAGACTGGTGCAGAATCAAGAGAGGAAGTCCAAAAAAACCAACCCAAGAGAGAATGAGTGGAAAATCCTGGCAGCACCGAGAGAATAGGAAAGAAGTTTGTTAATGAGATGAGTGTGTGTGTGTGTGTGTGTGTGGGGTGTGGGGGGGGGTTTGCTGGTTAGCATTCAGCCTTTCCACTTTGAGGATTCTGCTAGGTCTTAATAGGTTCTGAGGAAATTTATCAGCGACAAGATGAAAGGATGGAGGAGAGAGAGAGAGAGAGAGAGAGAGAGAGAGTGAGTGAAGGAGTGAGACAGTGTGTCTGGACGAGCGTTAGCAGGAACGGATCTTTCCTCAAGAGATAGAGGTGAGGGTTTCTGTTTCGTAGCTGATTTCGTTTTCCCTCCACAGTAGCAGTTCAATTCAAATCCTACTATCTGGTCTAGTCCATCTTTCGCTCCCACTCGGACGAGCGAGCTCTTTTTCTCCGGGGTTTTTTTTTTTTTGTTTTTTTTTTTTAAAGTCCTTTTTTTCATTTTCAGTGTAATATTCTCAAAAGGGAAAAAAATATAGCAGGGAAAAAAAATATATATTTACAGTGTTGTTGAAATAATGAAAGAGACAACGGAAATCTACAGTAAAGTAAGTCGCACAATACAGAAAGGAGGAAAAAAAAAAAGGGAATAAACATAAATGGGAGTGGGGGAAGAAAAAAAAAGAAAAGAAAAAAAAAAAAAAAGAAAGAAGGCCTGTGTGGGCGTGGCCGGTGATGTGGGAGTGTGTTCCAGGAGTGTTGTGAGAGGCAGGCAACGTTAAGTGGGAATAATGGCGTCGCTCCGCAGGCCTCTCTTCAGCTCCAAGTCCTCCAGCTTCTTCCACAACTCCTCTCGCTCTTTTTCTTTCTTTTTCTCCCTGTGAATGAGGGAGGAGAACAAGAGGAGTTTAGAGCTGCTAATATAGCAGTGTGAAGAGAGAGAGAGAACAACCAAATGATAAAGAGAGAGAAAGAAAGAGCAAGCAACTGAAAGCGAGACTGAATTAGAAAGAGAGAGAAAGTGAGGGGGGGTGTGACTGAACGACAGACTGAATTAGAGAGAGAGAGAGAAAGAGAGGGGGGGTGTGACTGAACGACAGACTGAATTAGAGAGAGAGAATGAGAGAGAAAGAGAGGGGGGGTGACTGAACGACAGACTGAATTAGAGAGAGAGAGAGAAAGAGAGAGAAAGAGAGGGGGGTGTGACTGAACGACAGACTGAATTAGAGAGAGAGAGAGAAAGAGAGAGAAAGAGAGGGGGGTGTGACTGAACGACAGACTGAATTAGAGAGAGAAAGAGGGGGGGTGTGACTGAACGACAGACTGAATCAGAGAGAAAGAGAGAGAAAGAGAGGGGGGGTGTGACTGAACGACAGACTGAACAAAAGAGAAAGAATAAAAGACACACTGAATGTGAAAGAAAGTGACCGAATAAGAAAAAGAGACAGATGAAGATGAGACACACTCACACACCAATGGTAGCAGAGCTGCATGCAAGGTGCTAGCTTGCCATCGGGGGCAACTTAGGGTTCAGT
>JAFFST010044967.1:121781-132955 GCA_022414735.1 Noturus placidus | reverse complement strand
GTGAATGTGGTCTCATTAGTAAGTCGCTTGTAAATGTAAAAATGATATTTCTGTAAAGCTGCTTTGAGACAATGTACCATTGTAAAAAGTGCTATACAAATTGATAAATTATTATTATTATAATATTATTGTTCTAATCTCTTTCTCTCGCTCTCTTATATACACCTTCACTGCTACTTCACTCCCCCCTTCTCCCTTCATCACCCCTCCTCCCCCTGCTCTCTCTCTCGCTCTCATATTCCTCTAAATAACATCTCTCCTGATGTTGGCCGATAACACGAACGTGTTTAAGATTACAATTAGCCTGCTTTTTCCATGCACACACACATTCATATAAACACACACACACACACACACACACACACAAAGATTTCGTTCTGAACTTCCATAGAAACACACACACATACCCCACAGAAGCATGTCTATCAATCATACAAATGAATGCAAAAGCAGAATGTGGCAGACTGTCTGTCTGTGTGTGTGTGTGTGTGTGTGTGTGTGTGTGTGTGGTTGAAGGTGGGCTCCAGCTGAGGGGGACACACTGTTCAGGAAGCGCTGTTGATCAAAGACCCTGGGGGAAGGTGTGGAATTTTCCACTCCACTACGCTACTGTCCTTAATATTTCATTAACAGCACTAATGTTTCAGTGTGTGTGTGTGTGTGTGTGTGTGTGTGTGTGTATTTATGGGTGTGCGAGTGAGAGAGAGCATGACAGAGAGAGAAAAAAAAATGTTGCACCCTTAAACCCTCGGGTCTAATTAAAAATGGCAAGGTGATGGAATGTGCATGTGTGCTTGGCCGGGTTAGTGCGTGATGTGCGTGCAGGGCCGGGTTAGTGCGTGCGGGGCCGGGTTAGTGCGTGCGGGGCCGGGTTAGTGCGTGCGGGGCCGGGTTAGTGCGTGCGGGGCCGGGTTAGTGCGTGATGTGCGTGCGGGGCCGGGTTAGTGCGTGATGTGCGTGCGGGGCCGGGTTAGTGCGTGATGGGCCGGGTTAGTGCGTGATGTTCGGTCCAGGCCGGGTTAGTGTGTGATGTTCGTGCCGGGCTGGGTTAGTGCGTGATGTTCGTGCCGGGCTGGGTTAGTGCGTGATGTGCGTGCCGGGCTGGGTTAGTGCGTGATGTTCGTGCCGGGCTGGGTTAGTGCGTGATGTGCGTGATGGTCGGCAGTTGATTATGAGATTATTGGCCTCTTTTTTTTCCTTTTGAGAGAGAGAGAGAGAGAGAGAGAGATGCATCTGCCGTGCATCTGGGCGGGACAAGTACGGAGCCCGCAGTCTGATAAACGTTGAGATCATTTACACTATGCAAAACCCATCCACTCACAGATTTCCAGCGAAGCCTTGCATCCGGGCGGGACCCGAAACGGCGTCCTAAAAGTCTGCTGTCTTCATTTATATGACATCTTAAAAAGAACAAAGCTACTTAGAAGTTTATCAAAAACAGGAAAAGGAAAGGAAAGCTACCCAAACAAACCTCGACCTACACATGCTTTTAAATAATCTCATCTCTTTGCCCCCCCCCAGAGCCAACTGAAAATAGGTCAGCTGGGTAATGAACAGACGTGGTGGACTGCCCCGTCGCCTTCCTGCAGTGGCCCCCTGTTTTAACTGTGACTGCGTTGCCCAAAACAGAAAACAATCGAGCCGTGTGAGGTTACTGCATGACAGTGTCTGGATCCCAGGGACAAAAGTTAGCTTGATATCCTGCGATCCTGCTCTGATCAAATCCGTCTCAAGCCTCGAAGTGGAAGTTATTGTTTGGTTAATTAAAATCGTGTCACATGGGAATGAATGGGTCTGATTCTATGCGACTGAATACAGATACAGAGATTGTCGAGTGCTGATTATAATGTGATCGAGGCAAAAAGCTGTTGCATAACAAGAACAGCGACAATGATAATACTAATTTGAATATATTTAGCATATACCTAAAACCAATGGTGTCTTTAAACAATGGTGTCTTATTTGGAGGACGGAAATTCAGAGTTACGCGCGTCAGTCGGGTGCAGCTTAAGCCCTCCGTTCATCTCAGCCTAACGAAAGTGATGCAGCAGCAACCACAAGCTTAGCAAAGGGACAACGACAATACAGCATCAACCAACAATCAAGCGTCATGTCACAAACATTAATAGAAACCGATTTTATGCGTTTCCGGGGGGCGTTTTCTCAACCGCAAGAAACAACGTCAGTAATTCTCCTGTTATGTGACGATTTATTTTATGACATGAAATGTGTGACGTATTTTTCCCTTTTGGAAAATGAAACCGAATCAAAATAGTTTGCAGTTTGCATGGGAAAGGACTCACTTCCCATTTAATTTACCACAAAGCAACAAAAATTTCACTTATTACGATCCAAATGGCTGGGGTCCAAGCAACTGCCGACAGCGCTGAGAAATGACTTTCTAAATGATCGCTGAGTAGTTTGGCCTTTAGCATAACAGTCACTTTTCTCTCTGTGCCGCACTATTGATCACATCGATTCTTCCAAAAATAAATAGCAGCTCCGTTAACACACACACACACACACACACACACACCCCCCCCCCACACACACACACCCACACACACTCTCATGAACACCCTGTATAGTAAAAGTCCAGTTGTAGAAGACACACGCTGCATTCTAAAGAAATATTTTAAAAACTGCTCTGACATCCAGTTCCTTGCACTGTAATGGGGCTGGGTGAAATGACCAAAGAAATATCAGATCACGATGCTTGAGGACATTTCTACGATACACGATATATAATTTAGCCAACAAACTGTCCCCAAAACAGTAAAATAAACAAACAAATGGTACACCGAGTTGGACGATACTTTTCTTTAATGCCTACAAAAACAGAGAAGATTTAGCCCATGTTTTGTTTTGTTTTTTAAATTGCGTCAAATCAATGGCATCCATTCGGTACCATTTCATTTGTAATTATTAAAAATGTTTGTTTTTTTTTGTTTTTTTTATGTCATCACCTTACCAACAATATCTCAGAAATTTGAATCGCGAAAGAATTTATCACGATATTGATATTATATCGATTTATTGCCCAGACCTTCACTGTAAGCATATAAGCAGCATTAGGATTTCATTCATCTGGCTGTGAGTGCTTGTTACAGTCAACCTTGCATCCACACACACACACACACACACACACAGGCCAACAGTAGTAACTACACAAGAACGTCTGTTGCTGCAGACGCCATATGATCGCCAACCTCCTCCTCCACTTCGACCACGGCCAAGATGGCTGGTCACAGCAGGCCTTCATAATGCATCTGATCCATGGTGGACGATTGTTGGTCTCGGCCAACTCCCGTACCTTTGGGGAGTCCATTCTTGCCCCTGAGGAGTGAAGGAAGCTGGCAGACAGCTCACCGGACTGATTAAATGGATGGCAGTTGGTGGGCATGTTGGGAGGAGTAAGTGTAGAGGGCTGACGTGCTGTTCGTTCACCTTGTCTGGCATGAGACTGGGCCTCGTGCCCATATGGCTGACACACTGCTTTGCCCAATCTCAGCAAGGGCAAAGTAAAGGTGAGAGAAGATGAAAGAGCAGACACTTCTCATTTTTCCGGTTAGTCCATATGGAGCACTATAGCTTATAAGTTCCGGTCATAAACTCATACACTGGATAGCGTATCCTGATTAGCATACAGGACGCTACTCGCGAGATACTTTGTTAGATTGCAACTCCATGTATCCATCACTCAAAATGTACACATGAAGCTAGCACACACACACACACACATATGTGGCTTGTTTTCCATGAGTAAACCAACAAAGGATATCCTCTCCACTCGCTCAACCCCGCTATGCTAACGTTTTATTTATTTACTCCAGCGTTTCGTCCTGACGCAAGCGCTCAGAGTTTGCGGTCACGCATCATGAAAGAATTCTTCAGTATTCTATAAATCACATGTCCATCATTAGAGGATCCTCCGACATGGAGAACCCACGTTATCGATTTTCTCGTACAGCGGGACAAGCACTAATCTCAAAAGTCACTTCGTACAGGAGTCCATCCTTCGATCAACTGTACAGTGAGAAGATCGAGCCCCTTCTCCTGCACACCAAGCCTGCAACTCCCAGAGGGCCGTTACATGGCCGAGCCTTACACAGAGGGCCCTATAGGATGGGATTACGGCCATTATGTTGATCAAAAAGAAAGTGCTGTGCACACATGTTATCATGTGCTGGTTTTGTGTGGGAAAGAGAAAGGAGCTGGAGTGCAACTTTTAAACATCGGGATAATAGGCTCTTAAATAAACAGTGACAGAGCAGAGTCTGCATGAGGTCAAGCGTGTTATGGATACCGTGGCACAAAGTGGGTGTGGGAGGTGAACTGGAGTGGGAGTGTGGGCGTGATAAAGTGTGTGTGTGAGGTTGAGAAAGCAGCTCCTGGAGTTGTTTAGCAGAAGATGCATACTTTTTCAAATCGCTTAAAAACTTCAATAATAATAATAATAATAATAATAATAATAATAATAATAAATCCAAACATTAATTAGCTTTTTTCGTTTTTTACCAGAATAAACAGTACTAGTACACTTTGTATTAAGCAGGGTGGCTTAATGGTTAGCACGTTTGCGTCGCACCTCCGGGGTTGGGGGTTCAGTTCCCTCCTCCAGAGTTCCCCCCTTGCTTCGGGGGTTTCCTCCAGGTACTCCGGTTCCTCCCCCAGTCCAAAGACATGCGCTGTAGGCTGATTAGGGTCTCTAAGGCCCTGTTTACACTAGTATGTTTTAGTTATAAAACGGCCTTTTAAAATGAAAACGATCCTCGTCCACACTACACGACTGCATGCGCATGTCACATGACCGTTCGTGCACACTGGGCATGCGCATGCAAGTGTGAACAAGAAGTTGATTGCTAGTCACCGGCACGCATGACGACGAGCATGATGGTGAGGAACAAGGACGTCTTCGTGTGGACAGATGATGAGGTTGCTCTAATCATGGCTTTCATCTTGCGGATGTAGGCAGCTGCAGCATCATAAAATAGAGAATTTACGCTTCTTTAAAGCTTGTGGTTCAGTCTTTGTGTTGTTGTGTATACGATTAAGGTAGCGTAATGGTCGTATGGTAGGGGCTTGACGAATCAGGGAAGGATACGCAATAATCCAGAAGACCCAATCAGGGGGAGAATGTGGGCGGAGCAACACCTTCATTTTCAAAAGTCTTCGTTTTGGTCCGTTTAAACTGAAATGCGAGCCCGGAGTTTTCAAACCAAGGGGTCTTCGGCGTATCCAAAAGTCTCTGTTTTCGAGGGTCAAAAACACCGGAGTACCGTATTCCGCACTATAAGGCGCACTGGATTATAAAGCACAGTCTCAATTAATGGGTCTATTTCTGTACTTGACCAATACATGAGGCGCACCGTATTATAAGGCACATACGGTTGTTACGCCAACCAAAGTCACAACATTTTTACAGATTTTGGAACTCAGTCCACACACAAGGCGCACAGGATTATTAGGCGCACAGCCGATTTTTGAGAAAATTTAAGGCTTTTAGGTGCGCCTTATAGTGCGGAAAATACGGTAAGTTATGCGTTTTAAAACAAAAACTCACTAGTGTAAACAGCGTCTAAACTGTCCATAGTGTGCCAGTGTGTGCTCTGTGATGGGTTGGCACCTCATCCAGGGTGTCCCCCATCTTGTACCCAGAATCCCCTGGGATAGGCTCCAGGCTCCCCTGTGACCCTGTATAGGATAATCCGCACAGGAAATGGATGGATGGATTTCATTTCTCTCATTTCTTACTGATATTTATCCAGATAGGACTCCCCCCCCCCCATTTTTCTCCACAATCTGGTCACCTGCCAACACCCACCCACCAGCCAGC
This sequence comes from Noturus placidus, assembly GCA_022414735.1. Classification (NCBI taxonomy): domain Eukaryota; kingdom Metazoa; phylum Chordata; class Actinopteri; order Siluriformes; family Ictaluridae; genus Noturus; species Noturus placidus. The sequence continues at coordinate 127,119 of JAFFST010044967.1, read as the reverse complement.
TTTCTCCCATCATACCACAGCTACTACTAAACTAGTCTTTTTAAACTGCTGCTTATATGGAGTCACAGGGCAGCGCAACACGATCGAAGGAAAGAGCTATCCGCCCTCTTCCGCATATATGACTTCACAGAGGCGCACGTCTGGCTAGTGTCCTCACAGATCGTATGCCGTCCCTCCCAGAAATTGGGAAAAAAGTTAATTCAGCCTTATTGTATGCACACACACACACACACACACACACACACACACACGAATAGCAAAAGATTACTTTCACATGGCTCAGCTTAAAACGCTAACAAACCATAGATACGGACCCAAACAGGAGTAGGTGTAATTTAAACACTGTCAACACGGAACAATGTATAGATTCAATTGAAACAATTTATGGAAAAAATAAAAAAAAGGAACTAACATGTGAGCATTAGGAGGAAGCACACATTTCCATACTATCGTACATGAAAGAAGAAGAAGCCTCAGGAAACTAGCAGCCAGGTTCCATTTGCTCTTCTCACTGCCTACTTCAAGGTCAGACCGTGTGTGTGTGTGAGAGAGTGTGTGTGAGAGAGAGAGAGAGAGAGAGAAAGAGAAATAATGAGAGGGAGTCCACAAATTGCAGTGAGTGATGAAGTGCAGAAAAAAAACAGAAGTCTTCAATTATGGAGTCATAAATCCAAATAGCAGCATATTGTTTATAAACAAATATATATATATATATATATATATATATATATATATATATATAAATACTTAATAAACTACTCCATTCTGAGTCATCTTTAATCAAGGCATTAGCCATAAATCATCATGCATTCATGCACTAACACATTACAGTAATTAATCTCACTCATCTTTTCCTAAAAACATCTCAGCATTAGCATGTGATCTGCCTCTCAGCGCTTTCCATCTCTGGGGTAAATGAACTAAATGCCAGTCGTACGCAATTGAAACGATAGTTAAGTGTGTGCGTCTGCGCAGAAATGAAACAGAATGAACACGGCGAAACACACGAATCGCTCTCTAGACGCCACGTCTGATGTTCTGTGCGAATGGGAAGAGTCAGACATGCATCAGCACGATGGATCTTGGATTTTAAGTGAAACAGTAACATGATCTGCATGTCAGTGCACACTCCTGATGCACAGACGAATGCACTAATGATTTATGAATTCAATAAATCAAACTATCCAATACACTCCATGTTCATTCATGCAATTATCTAAATCAGCCAATCATGTGGCAGCAGCGCAATGAGCTTCCGTTTATGTTCACCATCCATCACCTGGTCTTTTTATCATTCTCAGCCGTTCAGTTTCCATGCCCTCTGTGCCATCTAATGAGAGCAGGGGTGGCGTGTAAAAATCCTTCAAACATTTATAAAATGCTAAAATGTGCATAAAACTTATATATGATAAATATCTGATGTCTGAAATAATAAACACAGACACACACATAACCCTAGGTTAAGACTTTGGACTGCTGACCAGAAGGTCAAATCTCAGCACCACCAAGCTGCCACGGTTGGGCCCTTGAGCACGGCCCTTAACCATCAACTGCTCAGATGTATAATGTGATATATGTAAGTCGCTCTGGATAAGGGGCGTCTGCCGAATGCAATAAACTCTTGATAAACTCATAATGACCTTCTGGTTATCCCAAGTTACCAGTTTTGGGGAGACATTACCAGACCCCTGTATCTGATGTTGAGAGGCACAGCGTCTTTTAATCGTACCTGCATCTCTAAGGCTCTAAGCATTACCGGCATTCTCTTCATCGTTCCTCTCTATTCATCTCCAAAGCTGGACAGTAATCAAATAAATAAATAAACCAATAAATAAATAAATAAATGAGAGAGAATTGCTGGCTGACGGCAGAATGTTACAGTGGAAGCTGTTCTCGAATAAACGTCTGGAGCGCGGTGGAACGAGGTCTACTCACCCTGCAGAGAGCCTGATGAAGCGTGAAACAGCAGAATGCCTCTGGTATGTGTATTTAAATCTACGAGAAATGAGCCTTCATTGAAATTCATCAAAATTTTGCTGTACGCTTGGTCAGCAAAAAAAAAAAAAAAAAAAAAAAAATTTCGGAGAGGAGTTCTGCAGAAGAAGCCCAGACCTCTAGATCAGCGCGGAGATGATTATAGGGTGAAGATTACGAAAAATGTCTTTTTGAGGAGTAAGAGCAAGAATTCTGAAGGATGAGCAGGGACATGTGAGCAGCTCTGACAAATGAACAAAACTGAAAGTATAGATTCCTCTCTGACGTTCTGGATGCTTATGCATTCACAGTAATACAGTGAGGTGTGCAGTTATTGGATTAGTATTAAAATAATCCGCGCTGAGGTGGTGTGATGCGACCCGAAACAAACCGAAACCACTCGAACGTGGATTATTTTTGATATTTGGCATAAATGTACAATAATATAGTCATTGACCTAATGCTTATTTTCTCTGGCATCATTTGAGTGTGTGTGTGTGTGTGTGTGTGTGTGTGTGTGTGTGTGCATGTGTGTTTAAAACACAGTGGCTGTTTAGTCTCCTGAGAGCTTGACACCTGGCTCCATACTACATCAGTAAGTCTTTTACTGTTTGTCCCTTGTGCCCTATTTTTCTCCATTGGGCACTGTGTGAGGGAAACTATAAAGGCAGACCAGCTGTACATCTTACACACCAGCTGAATCTCTTACTTACACACACACACACACACACTATCTAAGTCACACTTAAATTGAACAAAATGTCTCTCTTTGTCTGATACAAGCTAGAGCTAAATGTTTATTTTTTTCTCCACTGCCCTTTCGACACCAAAAGAGACACTTCCTGTTTTCTCTCTTTCTCTCTCATTCTCTCTCTCTCTCTCCTTCCCTCCCCCCTGCTTCCCCTCCACCCGATCTCTTCCCCTTTTCATCTCAAACACAACTAGTCTTTTCATTCTGCCAGGCAATGGAGTCGAAAAAGGAGCAGCATCTAATTAACTAAAGCAGGACATTATCAATTGACTCTCTCTTTCTTTTCGCCGCTTGCTCGCTCTTTCCTCTCCTTGTTCTTCCGGATCATTTAAAAGCGTCGAGGAGAGAGGCTTTGTAAAAAAATTAAAAAATAAAGAAAAGAGAGAGAGCAAGAGAGAGAGAGATGGCTGCAAATACTGTTATGGCTGCTACTATCCAGTCAAAAGAGCCAGAAGTAGTGCTGTGTGTTACTGGAAAGCAGATAAGTAGGTCATAAAAAGACTTCAGTGACCCCATTGACCTTCACTTCCTGTGCAGTGCTTTCTACTCCCTAAAATGATCCAGTACTTTAATGGACCAGGTTTTAATACTAAATGCTAAAAGGCTTTCGTTGGACGTGAACACCATTGGTTTATTTTAACTCGGATGTCATCAGTCGCCAGGTATCTACGCTTCTGCATCAGACACTTTTTTGTTTTGTTTTGTTAGCCCTCAACCCTGACTCACCCTGAGCAAATTGTCAGATCACCAAAGGCGGGCTCTGCACATCCTGCACCCCTGGTGTGGGTGAGATGTCTCTAAACGCTGCAGTAACAGGAAGCGGCAGGAAGGAGTGGCTCGGACCCGCGTGGCTGAGGGGAAGTCGTTCTGTTTAAGCACGCAATCTGAAATCGCTAATGGAGCTGTGAGAAGAGACCTCAGCAGACAATAGGCTGTGCCACGAGTCAATATTAAACCACACAAGCACATACAAAACAGTTCAGCACAGAGGTGTGGAAACTGCTCTGCCGTCTGAACCGTTTTCTAGAGCTAAAGTGCCGATTCGGATTTGTGTGTGTGTGTGTGTGTGTGTGTGTGTGTGTGTGTGTGTGTGTGTTCGTCACAAGTGCACAATTGTGCAAGCGATGGAGCACACTAAACCAGCAAGGTGAAGGACAATACTGCAGCAACGTCGCTGCTACATTTCATATATCTATTCCTCAAGGTCATACATTTTTGCCTAATGAGAATGTTACCTCTCAGGGGCCCCTCATGTGATTTCAATGAGACATAAATAAGGAAGAGCGGGTCTTTAAACTCACCATGACACGTTTTTTTTTGCTTTTTTTTTTTTTAAAAGGAGACCTTGACAAGCCCACGTTATTCACGCTTCACCCCATGGTCTTCAGGAAGGAGGCCATTCTCATAAATCTTACTATTACAAGACTGGTTCCCACACAATTCACCTCTCAAAATCCAGCGACCCCCTTCCCCGGAGGACAAGCTCTCAGACTGGCCGAGTTCAAACAATGTCAGACGGAAGCAGACTGGACATGTAAACAGGATGTACGTTTTTCACTGAAATGTGGCATCGCTCAGAGTCTGGCTATAAGACCGGCATCTGATTGCAGGCGAGGAGTTATATTTAGCCATGTATGATTACCAGTTCTAGACTGTTCTCAGTGGAACCATCAGATGGGAGTTATCACTAGTCTCCAGGGCATTTCTAGATGAAAGTCTCAAAGTCAAGGTTTATAGACAAAAATCGTCAGAAATACTCCGGGGGACATGATTTCTATTCATGTCTAATCAGAACAGCGCTGATGAGTCGACACATCATGAAGGTGGGGATGGCGGACAGAGCAATGGATGGCCTGTAGTGTGTATGACAAGGAAATGAATACACAAGCATACACAGCGAGGAAAATTCATCGTTCAACTCCAGACATTAACAGTGATTATGGAAAAGTGGAGGAAAGGGTAGAAAAGACAGATCAAGGGTGTGGAGAAATTGCTGGACTTGACTGATGTGGGAACAATACGAATGTCATTTTTCATTATCATAGAGCTCGACTACAGTCTTTGGAACTAACCTATCCATTGTCACATCAATAAAAGAAAACTGCCATACAAAGGCATGAGGGTGTGGATGTAGAGAAACGGAATGCCTGCCTTTCTTGTCTAGTGTGTTTGTGTGTGTGTGTGTGTGTGTGTGTGTGTGTGTGTGTGTGTGTGATGCACTGAAGGACTGCATGTGTCCTTTTTTGCAGCCTGATCGCTACACCTCCATAGCTCCAAGTAACAAGGTGTCTGCATGAACAGAAAGCCTGCGCACGTGTGCAAGATGACGTAAACCTTTAAACTGGCAGCATGTACACCGAGACAAGCAGGCGAGCTCCTCATCCACTCCGCAGCACCCTCCCATGTGCAGGTGTGACCTCCACGGCATGCTGCAGACTCCCAGACTTGCGGATCGCACCACTGCTCAACCACCACCACCACAACCACCGCGTTTTCCAAATATTCCAATTTCCAAATATGAAGACCATCAACTAGCTCAGCTGTAGAGTCTTTGCATTTCAAAAAACACTGCTTTCTCTCTGCACAAAGGGAGCCACACATGGAGAGAGAGAG
>JAFFST010044967.1:109063-117661 GCA_022414735.1 Noturus placidus | reverse complement strand
CAGCTAAAGACCCACCTTTTCCATCAACACCTAACCAACTCATAAAAAAAAAAAATTTAAAAAATGCACTTACACCTCTACTCTGCGCACGTTGCTTCTTCTAGTACTCAATTAATAGATCTTGTATAGTAGCACTACTTGTATTGTTCTTTGCTTGATATCACTTTGCTTGTATATTTCTCATTTGTAAGTCGCTTTGGATAAAAGCGTCTGCTAAGTAAATAAATGTAAATGTAAATGTAATCTAAGTATCACAATATGAAAGTAATTTTTGGATTACTTCAAGGTCACAAATGTAAATACAGTCAACCTGATCTACAATACTTTTATTTAGAGCTTATTTTGGAGCTTAAAAACATGTTCAATGTTTGGTGTGTATATATATATATATATATATATATATATAATTGGTTTCGTTCTACCCACATTTGATATTTTTTCCTACATTCTTTTGAATGTCCATGGAATAAAATCAAATATCAGATGCCACAAAGTGTACCTTCTGCCCCTTCTGCCATTATTTACACATTTGAATGACCATGTAATACGAAGCATGTGATAACATGAAATTAAAAAAGGGTGGGGGGGGGGGCTGGGGGGGGTTGGGCGGTACCTGGGGGTGGAGGCCGGATTCAAACCCCCACCCCCGGAGGTGTGAGGCAAATGTGCTAACCTCTAAGCCAATGTGGCCCCCATGCGTTATCTAAAGTGTAATTTTGAATAGGGTCAAGATGCTTATTAGTTGAAAAACCACACAAACATAATGTGTTTATGCATGGAAGATATGTGAATGAAAATATTGGTGTTGTTTTGTTGTTGTTTTTGCATTTTTTTTAATAAGCAGACTAAATGCTATACTCAATGCCTGAATATATGAATATATGTTTATTCTGCTGTGTATTACAGCAGCTCGTCTTGTAATTATTCTAAATTTATTTGTGGTTATATTTGCACCCATGTAGAAATGGCTGGTAATAATTGCTGGCTTTACTCAAATATCTGTGCCTACTGGAGCTTCCGATACATGCTGAGACAAACCAACCAATTTCAGATTTGTAATGCAAATTATGTGTATAGAGACACATAGAGTACATAAGCATGACTGTGATAAAACTGAGAATAGGGTACTTTTCTCTATATTCTTTCTTTTTCTATAATCCACCCTATAGGGTTTCTATTTTAGGCTTTGCAGACATTTTTTTTAACATAACAGACTTTGTTCATGATCTGAAATTGAATAAATGTGCAATTGCTTTGGGGGAATTTATTGGCTTAGGAGAAATATGGGAACACAGAGCTCAAAGCTAAACAAAATGTATGTGTTCCTTTTTTCTTTTTTTTGTCTTAAGGGCATTACAACGTCATACAGAAGAAGAATGGAAAGTTTGTGCATGAGGAGCATGTTTTTATATCTTGGTGGAGATGAAATGGATAGGAATATCTGCCTGGTTTATCTTTGTGGGGACATTTGAGTGGTCTAAACAAATATGTTTTCAGCCTGGACTTAAACACTGAGACTGTGTCTGAGTCCCGGACACTAATTGGAAGGCTATTCCATAACTATGGGGCTTTGTAAGAGAAAGCTCTTCCTCCTGCTGTAGCCTTCGCTGTTCAAAGTACCAACAAATAGCCTGCATCCTTTGATCTAAGTAGGTGTGGCAGATCGTAGATGACCAAAAGTTCACTCAGGTACTGTGGTGTGAGACCATTCAGTGCTTTATAAGTCAATAATAGTATTTTATAATCAATATGAAATTTCACTGGAAGCCAATATAGTGTGGATAAGATAGGGGGATATGGTTATATTTTCTGGTTCTAGTAAGGACTCTTGCAGCTGCATTCTGGACTAACTGGAGCTTGTTTACCCTCCTACTGGAACATCCAGACAGTAAGGCATTACTATAATCTAGTTTTATAATCTATAATCTATAATCTTAATAATAGATGAAAGCATGAACTAATATTTCTGCATCATGTAGTAACAATATATTTCTTAACTTAGAAATAATTCTAAGGTGAACACAGGCTATCCTAGTAATATGATCTACATGAGAGTCAAATGAAAGACTGAATCATGACACCTGGGAATGTCTGTCTGAGTTGTCTGAGTGTGAATTTCAGTAATATGTTAGGGTGCAAATACCATATGTTTACATGTTACGAGAGAGAGAGAGAGAGAGAGAGAGAGAGAGAGAGAGACAGGCCACAGGCCACTCTTTAATGGCCATCTCCTGCTGTGCTCTGTATCACCAAACAAAGTCTCCCATGTAATAGTACAATGCTTAACAAAGGATGTGTGTGTGGGGGATAAGTAGCCTAGCAATAGTCCAGGTCTGCTACTCTTTTTTGTGAGAACACACACACACACACACACACACACACACACACACACACACACACATACACACACACACATTAAAGAGAGGGCACCGAATTAGCTGGCTCTGACTTCATTTAGGTCATCAATCTGATAAGTGTGTCCTTGAGCTACAGTTGATGCACGTACACTCAGACACACACACACACACACACACACACACACAATTGCACAGATACCTACCCTACATACATGCTACTATCTGTGCAAGGAAGCTTGGGACTTCTAGGTGTATAACAACATCATATTTCATATAAATGGGTGTACATCTGCAAAAAAGGTCAGTGCTCCTTAAGGTTATTCAACTCAGAGCTGCTCTTCTCAATGGCCACATGGTAAACATCACTAGATTCAGTCAGCTTGAAATCAGTAAGTGTTAATATTTGCTCTACAAACCTGTATCAAAAGAGCCCCTTATTTTTGGTGTCTTGTGGTTCTTGAGAACCCCTAATGTGAGTATAGTGAACACTGGGGGTGGGGTAGAACTCACATGCTTATTGAACTAGGTTAATGCCCACAAAGATGGCCCATATGGAAGGGGAGGGATCATGGGGTCACAGAGGATCAGCTGGGTAGTTTTGCTAGCTCCGCACCAGTGAGCAGAACATACATCTACTGGACTCTCACTGGACCATACAGGAGCTCATGTGCAGTGGACAGGAAAAGGCCAGTGCTCCCCTGGCTAGGGGGGATTTGTTGATGGATCTGTGTGTGGCATGAAAGGCAAACACTGCCCTCGTATTGTTAACCATTAACATGACATACAATGAATCTCAAAAGACAATGAATGGATAAGGAGGTCATTGAGTATTGGTATTTTGTTTTTAAATGATTACGATCAACAAACTATATGCGAATTTTTTTCACAAAAGATACTATAAAAAGCTCTTTGTATGCTGGATCGTTGCGTATCAACAAACAGCTCTCCTTCTCACCTCAGGCAAGGGGCATCACAAGATGAGCATCTGCTTCTAACAGAGAAACATCTTCAAAGCTCAATCTATAAAAATCTACAGCTCAAACAATTCAAGTTTGTTCTCCTCCATGTGGATGTCAGTGGATACAGATTAAGGGGCAAATGGATTGATTTGTTACAGTTTGTTTATACTAAAATGCTCATTTTCAAATACACCTCTCGTACACCGCTCATTTTTAATACATCTTTGGGTCTTTGAGCTCTTGGTGATGGAAGATGAAGCCACCAGAGGCCCAACACTCCATTTTGGGCATGAAAATTGAATTGCTGCTTAACAGTAACCTGATTACATGCCTTGTCTCAGTTACAGTATGAAATGTCTGTGCAGAATTTCACCCTCTAACAAGTTTAAATGACTGAAACACTCACTAGTTTGACAGCTAATCATATTACCTTCTGTTGGCATATGATTATATAAACTGGGTCACTGGATCGCTGTTGGAGAAACTTTGATCCCAACATTTTATGGTTAGCAAATTAAGGGGAAAAGAAGATTTGGCAGAAAAGTCCCCGGATACATGTTTATTACACAACAGGCTGGAGGATGAATCTCTGCTCTCCATGATAGTAATTAGACTTCTAGATTTGGGAGAACGTTTTCTCCTTACAAGTGAGGCTGAACTTATACAAATGCTGCAGGAATAACAAGGATAAACAAGCGGTGAAGGACGTTGAAGTTAGGTCTGTAGGACTTGAGTCTGGTCTTGAATTGTTTTCTGTATTGACTCGGACTTGTCTCAGACTTTCTTTCATGTGTACTCAGGTTTAGCTCAATCTTGGGCATTGGTCTCATCTGAGAGTTTATAAAAAATAATGTTTGTGCTGTCTTTTCTTAACAAAGGCACAAATTTGATGAGAAATTATTTCTACTAGAAAATATAGTCTAGTCATTGGAGAAATACACAAAGGATTTGGTAGTTTTTGGTCTTGATATTTACTTGGTCTCACTTTCATTTGGACTCAATCTTGACTCAATATTGGCTAGTCTTGGACTTGACTACAGTCCTAGTCCTATAGTACAAAGGACTGTGACCAACTCTAGTCACAAAACAGTCAAATAAATTCAGTAACAATGCCTTTACATCAGATTATTTTTTTCGGCGAGCTCAGTCAGCCATTTATTCATTCTTTCGTTCATTTTAAGTAACCTCTTTATCCTGGTCAGGGTCAGGGTGGATCCGGAGTCTATCCCTGGAACACTGGGCACAAGGCGGGAATACAGCCTGAATGGGACATGAGTCCATCATAAGGCACACATTCACACATAGGATCAATGTAGCACACATAGGATCAATGTGCTTGTTTTATCCACTCAGTCGAGAACTGTTGTCTTGTTCCTTTTCCCTGGAACCCTAATCAGTGTACTTATGCCATGCTAAGCATTTTTGTTTGTCAGTCACCTCCCTGTAAACCACAGTAATATCCCCCTGCATATCATGCCTTGAAATACTAATCCCCTTGGTAGGGCTGTATGATTCAAGTCCAGTCTTGGAATTATTGGCATTTAAACTTGGATTCATCTCATTGCTAGACATTGGTCTCACTAAATAAGGTCTTGTTCCTGACCAAAAGTAACACTATTGTGAGTGTGTTGTCTTTTGTTTTTACATGCACAAAGTTTGACAAGAAATAATTCCACACAAAGCTTAATCATTGGTGTAATGCACCATTAGATTGTTTTTTGGTCTCGATCTTGACTAGAACTCACATTCATTTGGATTTGATCTTCACTTCGTATTGACTACGGTGCCACTATACCTTGGCCTATAAAATCTCAAGACCACCAGAGCCTCAACTCTGGGCATCACTGCTTGGTGAAGAAGTAGGTCTTCAGTCTTTGTTCGAAGGCATCCAGTGACTCAGCTGTTCAGAAAGTCAGAAGAAGTTAATTCCACCACCTGTGTGCCAGGACAGAGAAGAATATTGATGAATGTTTTCCTTGTACCTTGAGGAGTGGTGGGTCCAGCTGAGTTGTGCTAGAATCTCAACAGGAATTAGGTTCAGAGCAGAGTGGAGGAATCACCAAAGATGAGAATTTAGTCCAGTACTATGTAAGCTGTAAAAACAGCACTCAAATACTAACATGCGAACACCTTATTTGACTCTTAATATATTCGTAATGTGCTGCTTAGCCACTTAGTGATTAATGCACAATCTTAAAGGACATTTTGCATGTCATCTAGGCAAAATAGCACGCTATCTTCAGGAACAGATGGCAATTTCCGTCAATCACTTGAACCTGGTTCAACAAAGGCAGCCGGACAGTTGAATTGAGCAGATGAGTGCCTCATTGATTTCTTCAGGCACATTGTATTGTTCCACTGTCACACTGCCATTCATTCATACATTTTAATCATGAATTATTAAAGAATTATGCATAGCTGGGCAGGTGATGGTGGCAATGCTTGTGGCATAATTTCCCTCTAATTGTCAGTGTCATTGCTTCTTTCTTTTCTTCAAAATGGTACCAGCTCCACACGTTGCTTAATCTGACAGTGTCAGATTCTTTACAATCGGAAATAAATAATTATGGATGGCTGTAACATAATTAGACCATACAACACTCTAAGCCCAATGAGCCAATAGTCAAATGGTCTGTGTTAACAAGCCTGGTGCATAATAGGCAGCTGCACTCTTGTCCTCTGAATGATCACTGAAATAGGGCTCGGTCTTATTATAGGACTATGAGTCAGAGGAGGGAAAAAATAAAAGTGTCCTGCTGCTGCATTTCATAATATTACAGCGCCTCCTAGTGTCTAACTACTGCCATCATGCACCCTTAGAATGTGACTCAACTGTCTTAACTGTCATTATGGTTTGAATTATCTTTAGTCTACATTTACTTTGACATTTTTAAAAGTTTTGTCATAACATATTACTATACTATATTATATTATACTGTACTATATAACATACTATATTGTATAATACTAGGTGTAGAGACAACAGTGTGAAAAAGCCTTAGATTTTCATCTCTGATTCAGAAACACTTTTTAAATATTTAAAGACATTTTATTTCCTACATGTAATTTTCCAGTTTTTGTGTCTTACTACATTGAATACATTCTAAAATAAAGCAGCTACTGTAGACATTACATTTACATATTTAGCAGACGCTTTTATCCAAAGCGACTTACAAATAAGAGCACACTCAGACACCAACGGTAGCAGAGCTTCCATGCAAGGTGCTAGCTTGCCATTGGAGGCAACTTAGGGTTCAGTGTCTTGCCCAAGGACACTTCGGCATGGGATCACCCGGGCCGGGATTCGAACCACCAACCCTACGATTAGTGGACAACCCGCTCTACCGACTGAGCCACAGCCGCCCATAGAGAGATGAGTGGATGGATGGAATGATGAACTGGAGTAGAGTGATAATCTTAGACTGATAATAAACATACCCATGGAAGAGGCCTGCAATAACACTCCAAAAACATTGTGAGACTAAAGAACCCTGTATTATCTAAATGAATTGCTTTCATTGGATACTAATCACACTTCCGTTTAATAGATTTTCAATTGAGAACCCTGCTTTCAATGTCAGGAAATAACCAACCAGGAAAATAATTGTCATTTTAAAGAAATTTTAGGCAGGAGCTCTGGGTAGGAAAATATTCTTTAAAAATTCATTAGTCCCTCAAGTACTATACTAATTAAAATGATTGCAAAAGGAAACAGTCTCACCCAGATTCTGCCTGTGCACTTGTAAACGGTATATGGTAAACATCTCAATTCTTTCCATCTCCATTTTTGTAAACAGTTTTCAACATTTATAAAGTGTTATCGCATAAGACAAGGACATTTTTTTTAATTACACACAATAGTAAACAATTCAAATTCATGAAATAAATGGAGAGAAAGCTGAACAGCTATCCATCCATCCATCCATCCATCTTCTACCGCTTATTCCTTTTCAGGGTCATGGGGAGCCTGGAGCCTATCCCAGGAAGCATCGGGCATAAGGCGGGTACACCCTGGAGAGGGTGCCAGTCCATCGCAGGGCCTGAACAGCTATGCTTAGAGTAATTCTAACTACTTATTCCAAGACTTATAAAGGATGGGATGTGATCAGTAGTCTGGTACATACTGTATATCTGCTATATGTTGTGCCAGAATTTAGGAAAGACTCGAAAGATTTACAGGTGATGTGCAATCCAGTGTTGTAGTAGATGGTTTTACAATGGTACCAGCACATTAAGGTTAGTGTTTGGTTACAAGAGCCAGTCTAGCCAGTCAGACCTTCGCCTCGAATCTTGTTAAGATGTCCTCCATCAGTACCAAGGACTTGTTCTCTGATCAAAATTCTGATGATATGTGTGGGCGGCTGTGGCTCAGTCGGTAGAGTGGGTTGTCCACTAATCCACTAATCGTGGGGTTGGAGGTTCGAATCCCGGCACGGGTGATCCCATGCCGAGGTGTCCTTGGGCAAGACACTGAACCCTAAGTTGCCCCCGATGGCAAGCTAGCACCTTGCATGGCAGCTCTGCTACCATTGGTGTGTGAGTGTGCTCTCATTTGTAAGTCGCTTTGGATAAAAGCGTCTGCTAAATGAATAAATGTGCTGTAAAAATGTTTACCAATGAGTATATCCACAGCCTAAAAGTTACTCTGTTGATGCATTATATAATAAGAGTGTGAAATGAAACCATTCATCAACCTCATGCTGGTTTGAGTCTGAAAGGAACACCCAAGTATAAAATACTCAGACTCAGAGGGTGATTACACCACATATGTATTCTGAATGAGTTCAACCTAGGTGAGTTTTCCCACATCACTCCATTGCTGTATTTCCTCCACTGGCTTCCTGTAGCTGTTCAAATCAGATTTCAAGCACAGATGCTTGGCTACAAAGCCCAAAAATGGACCCGCCACCTCGCTGACTGCCCTTATTACACTCTGCTCTGCATCTAATTCCTGTTGAGATTCTAGCACAACTCAGCTGGACCCACCACTCCTCAAGGTACAAGGAAAACATTCCTCAATATTCTTCTCTGTCTTGGCACACAGGTGGTGGAATGAACTTCTTCTGACTTTCTGAACAGCTGAGTCACTGGATGTCTTCGAACAAAGACTGAAGACCTACTTCTTCACCAAGCAGTGATGCCCAGAGTTGAGGCTCTGGTGGTCTTGAGAATTTGATTTTATAGGCCAAAATATAGTGGCACCGTAGTCAAGATGACGTGAAGATCAAATCCAAATGAATGTAAGACCTAGTCAAGATCGAGACCAAAAAACAATCTAATGG
>JAFFST010044967.1:96563-104063 GCA_022414735.1 Noturus placidus | reverse complement strand
CCACCTCAAATAAAAACCAGTAGGTGGACTGTCTAAACTCTCAATTGCACCTATGTATAAATGAGCATGTGAATGTGTGTGCTCGGGGCCATGTGATAGATCCATAGGTTACAAACTCTACAAATTCTGAAATATGAGACCTGCATCGTTCCTGAAAATTCCGCTACGCACTGTATTCACTTTAAAGAGCAAGAGTGAGTGAAAGTAAACGAACACCTGAGACTGTGCCACCTGTCCTGCTACATAGATATTGTATGGCACTAAATAATACATAGCAGTTTAGTTCCATACAGTGAAAGCAGGCCTGGTCAGAGTTGCCTGGCAACAGTTGTTCATATTTATTGCCTCTGTCTTGAATATTTCATTGCTTCTTGGCAGGTTAAGGCATAACGTTGCACTTGGTGGAACAATAAAGACAATCTGTTTAAATAATAATTCACCACTGTGATAATGCCATAGAACACAGCAAAGCATTTTTATTTTATAGCTGGAAACATTTCATGCTCAGCTGTGATTGTCAGGTTTATGTTCTAGAGGACTGTTCCTTGGTGTGTTTTTTTCTGTCTCTCTTGGAACAAATTCACACTTGAGGTGGATCGCAGAAATACTGTGCACTCCGAACGAGGCAGAGATTTATCACCGGCATCACAACGTGATTTCATTTTCAATATAGTCCTTTCACTTGGAAATGTACTGGCTTTTACGGTAACCATCAGGTGATTAATGGGGAAAAATGTGCTGCTCGTTTGTTTGAGTTAAGATGTGGAAAAGCTTGCATTCACACTTTTTGCTAATAACTTTTTGTTATTAATATAACAATTAATAATTGTTACCTAAACTATTCCAGTGTCTACTTCTTAATTAAAACAGACAAACAACAGCTTTTTAAACACGCATCTATTTGTGACTATTTACCTCAAGAGTCTGGTGGTTCACATAAAACCCAGAATATACATATCGATTCCCGGTCCGGATGATACCATGCCGAAGTGTCCTTGGGCAAGACACTGAACCCTAAGTTGCCCCCAATGGCAAGTTAGCGCCTTGCATGGCAGCTCTGCTACCATTGGTGTGTGTGTGTGAATGGGTGAATGAGACATAGTGTAAAGCGCTTTGGATAAAAGCGCTATATAAGTGCACCATTTACCATTTACACATTCACTCCAGTTTGGAAATTTTTTAAATCGCTTTCTAATTATCATTACAATTTGCCTTATTTGTAAAGTCTTAGATTTGACATTTGTTGTACAGTTATTTACGTTTTTTTTTTAACCATTTCTAATCCGATGATTTTCCATAATAAATCTACAGGGTGTCTCAGACGCCTCCATACTCCATATGTTTCATTAACACTTTAGTTTATTTATATATATACTCTAAAAAAAATAATAATAAACAGAAATGCCCCTTTTTCAGAATTGTTTTTTAAAGATAATTTTGTAAAATCCAGACACACTTTACAGCTCTTTATTGGAAAGGATGCTTGTCATGCTGGTTCAATGAACCATAAACACTTCTTGCACATGCAGCTGTGGAACAGTCCTTAAGACACGAACAGTTTACATGCGGTAGGCGATTAAGGTCACAGTTACAATAATTTAGGACACTAAAGAGAGCTTTCTATTGACTGAAAAACAACAGAAGGATGCCTAGGGTTCCTGCTCACCTGTGTGAATGTACCTGCTGCAGGGAGGCATGAGGACTGCAGATGTGTTCAGAGCAATAAACTGCAATGTCTGTAATGTAAGATGCCTGAGACGGTACTACACAGAGACAGGAAGAACAGCAGATCATCCTCACAGTGGAAAATTACATGTAACCATGTGTCGTCCCCCCGGACGTGATCGAAAACTTGGTGGAAGAAGGAAGAGTGGAGTAACATCTCACAGCAAGAACTGACAAATCTGGTGCAGTCCATGAGGATGAGATTGAAGACTGTAGTACTTAAAGCAGCTGGAGGTTACACTAGATACTGACTGTTACTTTTAATATTGACCCTTAACCCCCCTTCAGGGACTCGTTATTCCATTTCTGTTCGTCAAATGTCTGTGAGACTTGTACAGTTTATGTCGCAGTTGCTGAATCTTTTTATATTACAAATATTTACACATGTTAAGAACTTTGCTGGAAGCAAAAGTATTTGAATGAGAAAGGATGATTCTTTTTTTTGCTGAGAATATTTATTTTTTCAGCCTTTAAGAATACCTTTTGACAAAAAAAGAACGTATTGAAATCATTCTCATGGCTGGGTCGGGATGCTGTCAAAGGTTACGATGGACTTTAATAGGAAACATGGTGAGAACATCACACACGACACTGTTGCCAAACTTATTAACAAATTCAATAAGACTGGAAGTGTTCCGGTCCAACCGAGAAGTCGATGTCCACAAGCACCTAGTGACGAAGGCACAACAGTCGTGGTGCTTGCAAACATAGGCCCCTATGTATGGAGACTTCTGGGACACCATGTAGATGATGTTGATGTTAATTGTAGACTTGTCTCATGTTTCTGAAGTCAAACACATATTGATAGATTTTATTTCACGTTAATGAAGTCTAAACATTCTCCATTTACCTTGACAGAGATCGAACTGAGACAAGAGCACTGCCCCTAAGATTACTAATAAGAGATTGGAATAAGTGGGCATGGCTTCCAGGAGTGTTACTTAATATTGCAACTGTCAATCATTCCAGATTCATGTCTGTTGGCTCATCTGCCACTTTTATCTGCTGACGAATTTGGTAACTGCATGGAGAATATATGCAGAACTCCAACCCAGACAGTAATCAGAGCACAAAACCCAGGATGAAACCACTTCTAATGAAATAAAACCATTTCCAAATGATTACATGTGAATATACCGTACATGTGCCATCTGTCGTTCTGAAACCTTCGGAATCTATGAAATGGTGATCAGTCTTTTTCTATTGCATAGCTACCTGTATGGTCGTAGGCTGTATGATCTACCCAGATGGCTGGGACTCAGAGGAGGTGAAGCGCATGTGTGGACAGCGCACGGATAAGTACACGCTGGGGAACTGCACGGTGCGCTGGGCTTACATCCTGGCCATCATCAGCATCATGGACTCCCTCGTCCTCTCCTTCCTTGCCTTTGTACTGGGCAATAGACAGGACAAACTACTGCCAGAGGACTTCCAGGTGGGGGAGAACACAGGTAAGATGACAAGTTATTTCTATTCATACACACACAAGGTTAAATCCATCTAAAAGTTCTACCAAGAACCCTATCAGTGTTTCTCCATTCCATTTAGGAAGCGAATAATCCTTCGCTATCCAAAAAACCCTTAAGGAAACCTTTTGTCAAAGACAAATTGAATTCTCAATTCTGATTGGTTAGAAGGTGTTGATTCATTTTTTCTAAGAGCAGCTCTGACAGTAGTTCTGGCTGCGAGCCAAACAACAGGTTCATACTGATGCTCGTTCGAATACGTTCTTGTTTCTATAGTAACAATTTACACAGGCACTTGTATGGCAGATGTTCCACATAAACAGATAAAAATAACTTGTGAAATTGTTTATATGATGAAGTTTTTTCTGGCAGGCATTCCACAACATTAAATGTAACTATAAAATGGATTGTTTAAAAAGTGTGATGAGCTCCTCTTTAATAAATTCAAACGTATATAATGAAAATATAATTATTACCTAAGAAAGAGAGGAAAAAAATCCAGTCTTTGATATTAAACAGTGATCTGGACAAGGGCCCATATTGTACTGCTGTATTCTCAAGCACAGTTTGGGCCTCCCACGTTTTTCTACTGTATCCTCTATGATGCAAGCTCAAGCCAAAGACAATGACCTTCACGTTGAAGCAAACTTCAGTTCATCTGGTTTCTAAGCAACGTAATATTAAAATAGGCAGCTGGGTAACGTTTTGTTTCTCGAGTCGCGTGAGAGCAGTGTGTTGAAAACACGACTCTGCTGAGGTTGCATGTAGACTTGTAAGATTTTCTGGATTGTCAGATTTGATGCACAACTGTCTCTTTTCAAATTTCAGAACAAGCATGAAGCCTCTGATCTCCTCCTGTATTTATGGAACTGTGAACATTTTGCCGAAACATCTTTGAGCATATTTCGTCTATGGATTTTCTATGTCTGGATTTTCTTCCACTGTTAATTAAGGGAAGGACTTTTAATGTTATTGAAATGTGTCGGGGTTTCCTCCGGGTACTCCGGTTTCCTCCCCCAGTCCAAAGACATGCATGGTAGGTTGATTGGTGTGTCTAAAGTGTCCGTAGTGTATGAATGTGTGTGTGTGTGTGATTGTGCCCTGCGATGGACTGGCACCCTGTCCAGGGTGTACCCCGCCTTGTGCCCAATGCTCCCTGGGATAGGCTCCAGGTTCCCCCGTGACCCTGAAAAAGGAGTAAGCGGTTGAAGATGGATGGATGGATGGATGGATTAATGAAATACCATGTTTGTACTGTAGAGTCTTTAGGCTTTATCTGATCCACACTTAGTCTTGAATAACACATTCAGCTGCTTATGCATACAGGTAATTTTATGTAATATTATATATTATTGCTTTTATATATATAGTATACATGTTAATTGTTGGGTTTAAAAAAAACCTTTTTGGACAAGAAAATATTTGAAACAGTGCTTATTAATGAAGTTGATATACTTGAACATAACCATGAGGGAAATGAGATTTTTCAATCATTTATTCGAGAGAAATATCAATAGATGTGATATTACTCTGTGGGAAAAGTAAGTACACCGTTGGCCTCAGAAGCTACTGTAGTATAGCCCCTTTTAGCAGAAATAACTTCTTGTATAATTGTCCACTAAGCTTGCTGGAATTTTTGACCACTCTTCCATGCAATATTCTTTCAGTTGTGAGATGTTTTTGGGTTGTTGATTTTTTTCGCATGTACTGACTGTTTCAAAATCCCCCCATAACATTTCAATTGGATTTAAATCCAGGCTTTGACGAGGCCATTCCATAACCATCCATTTCTTCTTGGTGGATTTGCTCGTGTGCTTAGGATCATTTATCCTGTTAAAATGTCCACTTTTGGACAGTTGGCCTCACATTATCTTCAAGCACTTTTTATGATGCAGAATTCAAAGTTAAATCAATGATTCCCAGCTCCCTGAGACAGCGAAGCAACCCCAAACCATAACATTTCCACCACCGTGCTTCACAGTTGGTATGAGGTATTTCTCCTGAAAACAACGAGTAAAAATGTACTTTTTAGAGTAGGTTTAACTGGCCATACTCAAATTTATTTTTAATCACAGAAATGTACTTTTACTTCGCTACATTCGGTGGTGGTGGTCCTCCATTACTGTTAAATATTAATGTATTAATATATGTAGTTTTAATAATTAGTTTATATCACATATCATGAGGTCATGAAACTCGTGATATACTGCAGTGGTCTGAATGAAGACGCAACAACCGCTCACTTGTTTAGCCGCTCAGTTCTGGAAGATAATGCCAAAGAGGGGGATGAAGTGGCTGAGAAAGGACACACACACATGCTCTTCTGTAGTGCGTTGCAGTAGTCCAGTTTTGAGATAACGAGTCTGGACTAGTAGAACTTGAGTAGTTTTCTCATTGGATATTACGCTTACTCAAGTAATTATTAATCGTGTTTTGTGGTCTGACGAGTCGACATCTCAAATGGTTTTTGGACAAAACAGCTGTCGTGTTCTCCAGGCCAAAGAGGAAAAGGACCATCCAAGCTGTTATCAGTGTCAGGTCCAAAATCCAGCATGTGTCATGGTATGAGGGTGTATCAGTGCCCATGGCATGGGTAACTTTCACATCTGTGAGGGCATCATTAATGCAGAAAGATATGTGCACATTTTGGAGTAACATATGCTGCATCCAGTGCAGGACAATGCCAAATCACATTCTGTCCCGATTACAAGCGCATGGTTGCGTAATCAGTGAGTGCGAGCATGTCCTCCTGCAGTCCTGACCTGTC
Organism: Noturus placidus; assembly: GCA_022414735.1. Lineage (NCBI taxonomy): Eukaryota > Metazoa > Chordata > Actinopteri > Siluriformes > Ictaluridae > Noturus > Noturus placidus. The sequence continues at coordinate 98,105 of JAFFST010044967.1, read as the reverse complement.
TCTGATTGAGTGTTTGGTTTTATGAAGCACAAGATAAGGCAATGAAGGCCCCGTACAGTTGCGCAGCTGAATAATAGATGAATTTAACCAACTGGCGTCTTCACTCAGCCCCCAAACGCTTACGAAGTGTTATTAAAAGAAAAGGTGATGTTACACACTGGTCAACAGTCGACTGTCCCAATGTTTTTGAAGTGTGTTGCAGTCATCATATTTGAAATGTGTACATCAGTGTAGATGTTCAGAAATAAATTAAATTAACATAAAACATTAAATAACGTTTGTGTTTTCAATATAGTACACGCAGAACTGTATTTTTAAATGACTGGTTTTCTGTCTTTTTTGGAATTTGGGTTGTTTTTTATTTTTATTTTTTTATTTAAGAAATTTTACTTGTACTTGAATAAGATTTTTGGCTACTCTACCCCCCCTCTGTTGTTGAAGCATGCACTTTGACACCAAAGGTTGACCTAAAGACTTACTAGTAGACACTGATGAAATTTTGGGGTTCATTGAGACTTCATTTTGCATCGGACGGCTGGTCCTGGACTAATTGGCAGTCGTTTGAAATCTGCACCACTTGTAAATTATTTTTCTTACAGTGGAATTATGTATTTCAAATAATTTGCAGATCTTTTTAAATCCCTTGCCAGATCCGTAGGCTTCCACAACCTTTTTTTTTTTTTCCCCGAAGACCTTACAGAACTCTTTTAGATCTTGGCATGATGACACCACACACACCTTAATAACAAAAGGAACAGACACTAGATACAGTGGTCTGCAAAAGTTTGGGCAACCTTGTTTATTTCAATGATTTTCCTTCATAAATCGTTGGTTCTTAGGATTAAAAAAAATCAGTTAAATATATCATATAGGAGACAAACACAGTGATATTTGAGAAGTGAAACGAACTTTATACCATTTACAGGAAGTGTGCAATAATTGTTTGAACAAAATTAGGCATGTGCATAAATTCGGGCACTGTTGTCATTTTACTGATTTCAAAATCTTTAGAACCAATTATTGGAACTCAAAATTGGTTTGGGAAGCTCAGTGACCCTTGACCTACATACCCAGGTGAACCCAATTATGAGAGAGTATTTAGGGGGGGCAATTGTAAGTTTCCCTCCTCTATGAATCTTCTCTGAAGAGTAGCGACATGGGAGTCTCAAAAGAACTGTCACATGAACTGAAAACAAAGATTGTTCACCATCATGAATTAGGGGAAGGATACCGAGAGCTGTCTAAGAGATATCAGTTGTCTGTTTCGACAGTTAGGAACATAGTCAGGACATGGAAGACCACAGGCACAGTTCAAGTTAAGGCTCGAAGTGGCAGACCAAGGAAAATCACGGAGAAACAGAAGCGAAGAATGGTTAGAACAGTCAAAGTCAACCCACAGGCCAGCACCAAAGACATGCAACATGATCTTGCTGCAGATGGAGTCATTGTGCATCGTACAACTATTGCGCGCACTTTACACAAGGAGATGCTGTACGCAAGAGTGATGCAGAGGAAGCCTTTTCTCCGCCCACATCACAAACA
>JAFFST010044967.1:75805-92758 GCA_022414735.1 Noturus placidus | reverse complement strand
ATTGAAAATGAAAAGTAATTATTAAGTCATTACCAAGTACTAAGTCATGTTTTGCAGAGGGGTCAAATACTTATTTCCCTCATAAAAATGCAAATCAATTTATAACATTTTTTACATGCGTTTTTCTGGATTTTTTTGTTATTCTGTCTCACTGTTCCAATAAACCTACCATTAAAATTATAGACTGATCATTTCTTTATTAGTGGGCAAACGTACATATCAGCAGGGGATCAAATACTCCCCCTCTACTGTGGCGGCTCCCCCTCTACGGGCAGCTCAAATACTCCCCCGGCTCAAATACTCTCAAATACTCCCCCTCTACGGGCGGCTGTGGCTCAGTCGGTAGAGTGGGTTGTCCACTAATCCACTAATCGTGGGGTTGGCGGTTCGAATCCCGGCCCGGGTGATCCCATGCCGAAGTGTCCTTGGGCAAGACACTGAACCCTAAGTTGCCCCCGATGGTAAGCTAGCACCTTGCATGGAAGCTCTGCTACCATTGGTGTGTGAGTGTGCTCTCATTTGTAAGTCGCTTTGGATAAAAGCGTCTGCTAAATGAATAAATGTAAATGTACTGTATATCCGAATGCATATTCGTTATTTTACACTACAACGTATTCCCTTGATAATATTGCAGGGGACATTCCTGTTTGCTCTGGTTGCTGTGGTGATATGAAGGACTTCTTAAAGCGAAACGAGTGTCTGAATTTGTTCCCCATTTACCACATAGTGCACATTTTGCAGAGCAGTCTTAAAGAAGTGACATTCCCTGGATGATGTTTCCTGTATAATTTCTTTCAGCTCTAAACTGACTAGTCAGGAGAGATACTGGTGCTGGCAATTTTGTAAAGAAATACGTGTAACGACGACTAAAACCAGCAAGTACTTGTTAGTGGAGTATTTCATGGTTGAACGCGATTCTAACGCTTCAATACGCCGCCGATGCCACTGTATTTGTTACATGGTAGTATCATTTTGCAAGTATGTGCATCAGTAAATACTATTTTCGCTAAAACGTCACGCTGCTTTCACAGAATACACAAAGGTTACCGACACGTCATTTAACCATTAATCTTTAAAAATCTCTTGTTTGATAGTAATACTATATACGTAAATATAGCACTGTGTAAATACTAGAAATAGCTGTTTGCTAGTAAGCGAGCGAACGTTCTGAATTTAATGATTTTTGGGGGGAATGGGGGGGGGGTTTCGTTTCCAAATTCAGTTATTTATTCCTAATGTGTACATTATAAGTTCTCTGAGGACAATTTCCAATTGAATTCATTGCTCTAGAGAACAATAGACAGTGAGAACAATGGGCAGTGGTAGCTCAGTGGTTACGGTCTACTGCTGAGAAGGCTGAGAGTTCAAACCCCAGCACCGCAAAGCTGCCACTGTTGGGCGCTTGAGCACGCTTGAGCAAGGCCCTTAACTCTCAACTGCTCAGATGTATGAACAAGATAAATGTAAGTTGCTCTGGATACGGGCGTCTGCCAAATGCCATAAATGTAGACGAAATATGTGGCACATTGAATTAGTATGATTGTTCTGGAGTTTATCCAACAGCCAGGTACGTATTCGCGTGAATAAAGTATTCAGAGGAAAATTCTGTGTGTCTGTTTTAATTTAATATCCATGTATTTCTGCAAATGTGGTTCATTTTGTAGATATTATACACAATATTGCGTGGCATCGTGACACTTCACCTGGTATAGTATCATGAGACATGTTTATGGTATTGTGACAGCCCTATTGTATTTTAAAGGAAATATCCACCTAGAACGTTTGATCTTCAATTGCATCAGAGTTTTTATTATGTAACGAAATACCACATCGACATTTTTACTTTAAATTTGATGTTCTTCTTTTAATGAGTTTTTAATTAACCGGTTACCAGACTGTCGTCTACTGCTGACAATCATGCCATTGAGAATTCTCTCTTAATTCAAGCTTTACCTAACGACAGTGATGCAGCGGCACTTTAGTACATTAGCCTGTCCAGCTCTTGCCTCAGGATGGAGTTTTTCTTTAAAACACAATGTTGCTTTGAACGTATTTTGATGGTTTTAGGATGCTAGATAATTTGGAATCTTTACGTAACTGCGGGTCACGATGACGTGCTTCCGAAATGCTCGTTTGCAAACACTGTCTTGTCGCACCAGAACGTGAAGGTTATGTCGATGCATACCTCGTTCATCAAAAACATAACCGTCACACAAGGTTGCTAAACACATTATGTGCTCTTATCACGTCGGTGGCAAAGGCGTTATTTATATGTGGCAAAACGAAAGAGCTCTGACCAACCTTTCTTAGTGAAGAACTCCTTTGAATATTTGCCGTTTGTGACGAGCTTGCGAGGAACTTTGCCCAGCAGCTCCATGATCAGTGCAATGTGATCTGTTCATGGGAAGATTGGAGGGAAAAAAGGGTTAGAGAGAGCATTCAGAAATTCTAAATGCTGATGCACATTTCAGTTTAGACTCCTATATGGGAATGTTGGAGCAATCTCTCTCTTGGGGTTGTGGAAGTGCTTGATCGTGCTTTGATCAGTTAGAGTAAAGCTAGCTAATTATTTTCATCAAGTCTTGCACAAGATGGCTATTCATATACTCTAACTCTTACTTAAAATTAAATAGCATCTTTTGATCCAAGGAGTCAACCCGTGGGGGAGGTTTTCATTTATTTATTATTCTGTTTTCTTTGAATTTAGAATTCCATAAAACTTCACTGCTCATACATTAGCTGAATAATGATGATCATGATTCCCAACAAAACATGATTCACATGCATCCCTAACACGTGTGTGCGTGTGTCTAATCCTGATCTGTGGTGTTCAACCTCACAAATAATGATGAAATAATACAAAATCGGAGAGTCCCAGCCACAAGAGTGAACTCCACATGAGGAGCACATTCATCAAGCCCTCCCATTAAGCTTGTATGACTCACACCCTAGTGCTAATTAATGAGCACAATGGGGTTTAATATTTAACAGTACTCCGCCACCGATGCTAGCTATTATTCAGTGAAGAGGGATCGAGACAGAGATTTGAAGCTATTCAGTAGAGCTAATACTAAGAGGTGGTGTAAAGAGTAACAAAGACAGGACTGGAACAGTGATGATGAATCCTGATTTTAATTCAAACCATGAGGACTGTGCGTTAAACAGGGAAGGGTGTTTATGGCAAGGGAGTGTGTTAAAAGCTGTTGCAAATTATGGACGTTTCATTGAATGGAAGGATTATTTATTTATTTATTCATTTTTTTAATATGTACCTTCATCTCTGGAGTAATCCTCTCCGGAATGAGGTTCAAACAGGTAATCCCCGGTCGCCAATTCAAATGCCTAGAAAAACACATTGCATGCAGTATGAGTGTGTGTATAGACGTGTGTGTGCCTGTATTCACTGTGTCGATCCACTTATGTAAGTATAAAGGTAAGTCGGCCTGTGCGTGTGTGTCCCCACTAGAATCCTCAGGTCATCACATTCCCATGCTGGTAGGCAGTGAGCTGAAGGTCAGGGATTTTCGGTGACTTTCCCCAGTCTGAGGTCCGCGAGGTGTCAGTGTGCTGGCCACTGGGCCTTTCATTGTTTCCGAGTCGGACAGAAACGCTGATGGAGCTGCAGGGTTTACCTTGCTCCGCTTTTATTATTAAAGATGTGCTGAGTAGGGACATTACACGAGAGGGCCATGTGGCAAAGAGCGATCGAGCCCGGTCTGCATCGCTATGACCGAAATCTGCGCCACTGTGCTTTCAGGATTTCCTTAGAAAATATATTACTCCGTTTGCATAATGTCTAAACAATAGCCGTGTTGATAAAGTATACCATTAACCTGAATAAATACGTTCCATTTATATTCATGCGACGAACTGTTTATCTGTACCTTGGTTCTCCGTTTCCTTGCACTTTATACTGGAGTTTGGTTTGGAATAAAACGTAGAGTATGCGAGGAGAGACGTTTAGTGCAGAGGTTACAATAATAAGAGCTGGTATTGTTACTGGTATGAAGTGTACATGAAGCAGCTAGGTGTTAAGGTTCAGCATGTTCAGTTTTCACCCCGCTAGTGTTGAACAAACCTTCAGTTTTTTGTCAGTCTTTCAGTCGCAGGAAAATAATTCTGCTTCCAGTGCGAGTTGTGATGCAAAAGCACATGCAGAAAAAGTATTCAGGGATTACAGGTCATTACAATTCACAATTCAGTTTATAAAAATGGATTATCGATCAATAATCCACAAAAAGACATATTTCAGACTGGCTTTTTACGGATTTAGATAGATAGATAGATAGATAGATAGATAGATAGATCCTTTATTTGTCATTGTAGGTAGTACAACGAAATTTGCAGTGCTTACCCGTTAATACATCATTCATACATTTAAATAAATAAAACAAGAAATTAAAATAAAATAAGAATAATACCCACGTATACCCACATACCCCACGTAAAAGTACATTTTATCATTACATATATTTATTTTACAGCCCAGTGTATACAGTGTTACTTAGAATTAATTAGCAGTATTGAGTGTGATAATTGCTGTAGGATAAAAGCTGTGTTTGAATCTGTTTGTCCATGTGTTGACTGATCTGAATACCCAAATTGTTCCATTCGGTCACAGGATACAAATTGAACAGGATACAAATAAGTGACTACAACTAAAATCAGTGTTGGGAGAGTAGAAACATCATTCATTCTATTGATATATTACAGTGCTGTTGAATGTTCAAATCTGATTGGTGAGAAGATAACTGAACGGTTGGCACATCGTTAAACCTAACTAATAACAGATAAAAAGTACACACATGATACTCGTTCCAAAATACATTGGGATCTTTGGGAAACTGCTGTAGATTAAACAGACCAAAAACGTGCTGTTATTGGAAAATTACAGACTTCGGGGTGATTGTTTTCCCCCCTTTAACAGCTCGCCCTATCTTGTTTAAATCCTCACCGATTTAATTTCCGCTTTTGTTTTTTAATCTTTCGATCTGTGCTTGTGTGAGTGTGTGTGTGTACCCACCATGCATGCGGTGCTCCAGATGTCTGCTGGGGTGCTGTAGCCTGAACCGATTAACACCTCCAGAGAACGATACTGCCGTGTCTGAATATCATCCGTGAAGTGTTTGTGCTGGACAGAGTCGAGAGAGAGAGAGACCGAAAAAGAAGAAGGCGGAGAAAGGAATGGATGAGCGACCACAATCGATCAGATTTAAGCTCATACACAGCCTGTATTCTACTAATTGACTGGACTTGGATCTAAATTCATGCTCTGAAATAACAGCTACAATGGTGCTCAGCAAGGAAGATTTAAGAAGAGGTTGCTCTTTTACTCACCACCCAGCAGGCGTTGCCCAGGTCGGCGATTTTCACCTGGATCTGGTCAGCGTTCAGTGGTTCCAGTGGGTTCACCAACAGATTCCCTGCTGCGAGCTTAACTACAAAACAACAAAGAAAGACAGGGAGGACCTGAGAATCGACACTACCTGATGGATACTACTTATCAAGGCTGGACAGGATGTGTTCGAGTGAGTTCTATTGGTTCATCATTCCTTGGAGTACACTAAACAAGGCAGCTCAGTGACACCAATTAGCTGGACTCTCGGCTAACGCTTGGATATTAATCTCGCAGAAGATGGATCAGCCATGCATACACCCCGGTTATTTATATCAATTTGAATGAAATTTACACAACTTTCTCATCCCTAATATGGTCGATTCGCCATAAAAAGGGCTGGTGTACAGCGTTTCTTCAGTAAAGTGCACTTCAGAAATGGAAACCCAATAAGAAAAATTGTGGGAAAACTACGCAATTGGTTGTTAAAGGTTTGTCGAGCAGCAATACCACATAAAACCACACCACAGACAGAAACGTATGCACTACAAATTAAAAATACCAAACGAGTCAAGAAGAGTTAGAAAAGCTGGAGGTTGGAAAACACAAACACAAGAGGTAAAGATTAGTAACTATTAAAGAAAGCATCCACCACCAGGTCTCCTCACTGACCGTCCTCCATGTCTGGGCCTGCCTGTGAACTTGGCTCCGCCTCCTTCTTGGGTCTCGACTCAATCTCCCAAACGTTTACTGTGTTACAGGCATTCAGCTTCTTTGTATCCGGTGTCTCCTGTTTCGGCTGCGACTCAAACACGTCACAAAGCAAAGGTCCATTACCATCAGGACAGCCTGCCTCGCAGGGTGTCATCCCGTTGCACACTGGGTAAGGGTTAACGGGCTGGGGCTCCGCCTCTCCTGTGACATTGCCGTAAGGGTTGATGGGAGTTTCATCCTTCTCTTGCTGCTGCACATCGGCAGGCTTCTCATCCTCGGGATGCTGGCTGTTAAAGTTTCCATCCACGGTGCATTCTCTGTGCTGAGACCAGGGTTCAGGGACGCCATCTGGATGATAGGTGAGTGAGGACAGAGAGTGAGGACAGAGAGTGAGGACAGAGAGTGAGGACAGAGAGTGAGGAGAGAGAGTGAGGACAGAGAGTGAGGACAGAGAGTGAGGAGAGAGAGTGAGGAGAGAGAGTGAGGAGAGAGAGTGAGGAGAGAGAGTGAGGAGAGAGAGAGGAAAGGAGAGACAGAATAACATACATTATTTGGATATTTAAATTGTAACACCAGACATTAGATATGCCCTTCACTTAAACTCGTATATAAAAAAAATATAAATCAATGCAGCTGTTACTAATATGGGAACGAGTCTGGAGTGAGTCATCGCTTTATTCTGAGGCAGGTGTGAGTCACAGCATCTAGTGAAATTGAATGGAGCTGGAGCTGAGATTGTTTTCGATTCTGCTACACGTCAAGAATTCTGTACTATATTTGTCAACATGATGTCACTTCTCTGTCATTAACACTGCAAGGATTTCATTACCAGTATACACACTTCGATATTATTCTCTATCCTAACTCATGCATCTGCCATCTGCCTCTCTCCCTCCTCCTGCTCGCTCACCCACGGTGGCCTCGGCTGTGATCTCCTGCAGAGTCTGACTGTTGGGTACTGACGGAGTTGTGTCAGGGGTTTCTGTTTCCTCGTCCTCCTCATCTTCGCCCCCTTCGTTCACTCTCTCCAGTCCTTCGATTTCCAGGATGCGTTTCTCGAGCAGCTCGGCCTGCCGCTTCTGCTTCTTCTTCAGCTTCTTCTTTTTGTTCTTAGACATTTTCGCCATCTGATAGACAGACAGCACAACATTTACTCTACAAGTCAAACGACAAGATTAAATGGAGATTAAAAAAAAAAAAAAAAAGTTAAGAAAAGGAATAATAGATAATACCTGTTTCGGCGCTGGAGCTGTGCTTACTGCAAAAAACGAGGGGGGGGGGGGGGGGGGGAGATACGGGATACTTAAATCACTGTCATGCTGACAAACACATCATAAAACCAAGTGATCAATATGTCGAGAGAATGCTCCGGCAAACTTCAAATGCAGCTTCACACCAAAGCTCTATAGAGTCTTAAATAACAATACAGTGCAGATTTGAAAGGGAAACTGAGTGAGTGTATGGGATTTGGTTTATTTGTAATCTTTGAGAAAACACATCTGCAACAAATCTGCTTGCCACCCAAGGACCAATCAATGTCCAGTCTAGTTCATTATCAGTACATTCACATTTTGGGAAATTAAACCAGCTAAGTTTGTTGGAAAATATCCTGGAAAAGAACCTAGAATATATCCTTATAGGCCCTGTCCCCAAAGAACCTAGAATAGATCCTTATAGGCCCTGTCCCCAAAGAACCTAGAATAGATCTTTATAGGCCCTATTCTATCTATTCTAGGTTCTTTGGGGACAGGGTCTATAAGGATCTATTCTAGGTTCTTTGGGGACAGGGCCTATAAGGATCTATTCTAGGTTCTTTGGGGACAGGGTCTATAAAGATCTATTCTAGGTTCTTTGGGGACAGGGCCTATAAGGATCTATTCTAGGTTCTTTGGGGACAGGGCCTATAAGGATCAATTCCATAATTCACTTTTGTGCAGTGCAAAGTTATGCATAATGGTAGGCACTGATGTTCATTGGTTTACTAGTTTTTTTTATTTCCTGTAGTACGGACACTTTTTGGAAGTCAGAAAGGGAATTGAGGAGGCGTTATCATACAGGAATATTTTTAGCTGTGCATGCCGGCTCAAGGCGTGCATTTTCCGAGACTCTCACAGAGCAAGCACTTGCACCGCAAAGGTGAGCTAATTACAGTTCTCCAGTCCTATGAAAATCTGATTTCATATACAATGTACTGAACCAGTCTGACCAAGCACAACCATATCTGCTTTATGAACATGTCATTCAAGGTTTAGTCCCTGTTCGATGTAATTATGTCATCCATTCTTCTGGCAAGGCTTTGGAGCGTGGCTCTGGGGATTTACCCATTCAACCACAAGAGCATTAGTGAGGTCTGTGTGGTGTTCCAGTTTATCACGAAGGTGTTCGGTGGGGTTAAGGTCTGGGTTCTGTGTAGAGCACTTACTGTATGTTCTTACACAACAACCTTGGCAATCCCTATCTGTAAGGACCTTGGTTTGTGCACAGGGGCATTGGCATACTGGAACTGGTTTAGGTCTGTCAGTTCCACCATGGATCTTAATGCTACAGCATACAAAGTCATTCTAGACAATTCTGTGCTTCCAAAGCTTTGGCAACAGTTTGGGGAAGACATATAATATATACAGTATGGCTGCGATTGTGTACACATACTTCTGGCCATGTAGTGCATCAATAACCATAACAACCCTTTCCCCAGCACTACAGGGGCGGCTGTGGCTCAGTTGATAGAGCGGGTTGTCCACTAATCGTAGGGTTGGCGGTTCGATTCCCAGCCCGCATGACTCCACATACCGAAGTGTTCTTGGGCAAGACACTGAACCCCAAGTTGCTCCCGATGGCATGGCATTTCGGCTACCATTGGTGTGTGTGAATGGGTGAATGACACAGTCTAAAGCGCTTTGGATAAAAGCGCTATATAAGTGCGCCAAAAAAGCAGAAACGGTAAGTAACATGACAAAACTGAACCAATTGTGTTACTTGGCATGAGGTGCCGCATGTGGATAGCAAGCAGCAGACCATTTTTAAGAAGGACAGGTATCAGATCTCTGGACCACTCCTGGGCTCGAAAGCAGCTTTTAGGCCACACCGATCGTACCAAACTCTGGTCTACTTACAAAATAAAGACATCTTAAAAGCCATACTGATTTTATATTTAACAGCCCTATATGAAAGGCCCAGACCATTTACTAATACTGATAAAAAGTAAGGAAACTCTGCATTATATAAATCATACATCAATTAAGCTGAGAAACAACTATCAAGTTATGTACATATTGTTTCCTTCATATAAACTTCCTCAATCAATCCTGGCTACAAGCTTGAGTGTTTACTGAGCAAAACAAAATAATAATATATAAATTTTACATTTATACTTTTCAGCAACGCAAAGATAAGCACAGCTGGCATGTTTAGTTTTGATATTAGTTCGAATTAACGGTTCAGACGACGAACTGTGTTGTACTAAAGTACGTCAATTTCCTTTTTCGTCTGGAAGATAAAATGGTTTATTATTCTGATCTCACCTGCCGAGCCGGATGGTGGAGGAGCTCCAGATTTCTGCCACTCCGTGGCCTCGGCTGCCAGCTTCCTGATGTATGACTCATCGACGGTCATTAAGATATTCTCCGGCTTTATGTCTGTGTGGATGATTTTGCACTTTGTGTGCAGATAGTCCAGACCTTGCAAAACCTAAAGGAGAGAGGGTTATAATTTATTTTTATTTTATTATAATTTACCAGAGCACTTCTGAATGCTCAAATACGATTGGTCAGTAGGTGCTAAATCATTTTCTATTACAGCAGCTGCAAGGATAATCACAGGTGTATAACAACATGTTCATTCTAATACATTCTATAGTCTCTATCTTTTCTACAGGGACACAGTAACCGCGACTTGCATGGCAGATAATCCACGTGATCCATGTCTAATTAAAAAAGGTTGAAACATATCTTTAGAAAGCAGCATCATTTCAATGATTATATGTTTATTTAACATTTATGAAGGAGTCTTCGTTTTGTTCTGTCACAGAAGCAATAATCCCATTATTAAAAGATTTGGTAATATTCTCAATCAGGTGTAAATGATGAGAGAGGTTTTTTAGAACGGTACTTTACCTGCCGAATAATGCTTTTAACACAGGGTAAAGGCAAACCCTGGTAGTTAGACTTGATGATCCACTTGAGCAAGTGGTGACCAAGGACCTCAAAAACCATGCACACATCTGAGAGCAGTCATAGTCAAGGTCATGAGAGAGAGAGAGAGAGAGAGAGAGAGAGAGGGAGGGGGGTTTGGGTTTGTCACAGAGAGCACTAGATAGAGCGCTAGCGCCCATTAAAGGACAAACAGACAAAATCTCTACTTGCATAAAGGACCAGGGAAAGGATTCAGCATTCCTCAATCCTTTCAAGTGAAGGAGATAAATCCAAACAAGCTGAAACTTTCAAGCATCTAGAGTTATATTAGTGAATGAAAGGATACGAGTGCCATTGACACCTGAAATCTTGAAGTCGTCCAGCAGCTGCACTACTTTCTCTCCGCTGGGGTCGTTCGGGTCCGAGGTTCGCACCTAATCCAGACAGAGAGTTCGCACATTATAGACAGCTTCCGAGTCACACTTCACTTTAACCCGATTTCCCTCCGTTCATTACAGCTTAAAACTTTAAGACTTTTTCCTCTGCGAAGGAAATTACATCCCCTGACCACTTGAAAATAAGAAAAGAAACTGTAAACGTTATTAGTTTCAAGGCACAGAGGGTAATCTTCTAGAAAGCAGCTGACGCAAATCAGCTTGCAGTGGTCACCATAGCAGCAGTGAGTTTGGTGGATGCTCACCGCGCGCAGGAGCTTGATCTCATCCAGAGCCGTTTCAGTGTAATGCTCTGCACTCTTCACTACCTTCATAGCCACAAAGCGCTTTCCCCTACACACATGCACAGACACACACACACACACACATTAAAAACTGAGTCAATAACAAATTAACAACTTAAATAAACCAATCATACATGCAAATGCTTATGTACATGACCACACGCAGTCTAAACAACAATTTAAAAAAAATAATAAAATTACAGATTGTGGTGGCAAAATACATGCAACATCTGCCAAGATGACAACTGGAATTCTAACTCACTGGATGTCCCATGCCAGCCACACAGTGGAGAAATGCCCCCAGCCCAGTTTGCGGATCACATGGTACCGGCCGTTGAACAGATCACCAATCTTCACATGGTGATAACCACCTGCAGAAGAGCAAGCATAAGTGAAAGGAAGGAAAAAACTAAATCTCAACTCTTTTGCTCTGCTCTTGAATTGTGTAATGCAGCATAGCTTCATAACCATAGTACCCACACACCCATCCATCTATCAAGTCCATACATCCATCCACAATTCCATCTACCCATGTACCCATCCTTCCTTTTATCTAGCCACCTAGTCAAGTGATCACACACCCACCCATCTGTCCGCTCAGCCACCATTCCGGTCAAGTACTCATCGATCCATCTCTCCAGGTACCCTTCCATCCAAATACCCATAAATCAGTCCTTTTATCTAAACCACTACCAAACCATTCATCCATCCTGCCATACATTTAGGTGCACAGTCATTTATCCATGCATTCACCTAGTCATTTATTTATCCATCCATCCATCTAGCCAAGTACCCACCTAACCATCCATTCATCTAGCAAAGTTTCCATCCATTCTTCTAGACTAGTACCAACTCATCCAAATACCAATCTATCCAGCTTTCCATCCAAGAACCCATCTGTCAATCTTTCCATCTAGCAGAGTGCCCCCATGTCCATCTGTCTCTACATGGTTATCTATTCGTCACAGTGTCTATCCAAGGATCTATCCATCTCTCCAAGTTTCTGTCTCTACATACTGCCCTTTCACCATTTATCTGTCTATCAGTTGATCTATCCACTCTGATATCACAGGCTTGTGCAAATATGTATCTATGTGGGCAATCATTTTTCTATCTACTATACAACATATTTAACTTTGCTTACACATGTAAACAGTGTTTTTTGTCTTACCCTTGCAATAGTCATTGGGATCTTCCTGCTCTTCATCATCAGAGCCCAAGATCTCCTCCTCTTGCTCCTGCAGAGCTGAGTCAGGCTGGGCAGCTCCCCGCGGGTGGGGATTAGGTCTGGTGAGGGTAAAGAATACTCATCAGCACACAGCTATATAATACCAATGCTTCCAAAATTAGAGTGTGTGTTTTTCTGCATAGTAGCAGCTCAATTCTGTGCTGGTAGAAAGCTGTTCTTTAGGTGTTAGCTGTTTGTAATATACACATTCATATTAAAACTGTCATCACATTACTGCAGGACACAATGCAATATAGATTCCTTTAAAAAAAAAAAAAAAAAAGGCTATGACAGGTCAGAAAGACGATAAAGTGTTAAGGTGCTCTCTCAGGATCCTTTTCATGAGGGGTCTTTTCTGCTGCCATCGCTCAAAAAGAGCTCATCATTTTCATAAAGAGTGCTCCGAAGAGCATGAGATAAGACTGCCTTCTCTCTGCAGTTCACTCGTAGTCTACAGAAGGTCGTCTGGTTATGAAGATAGTGTTCAGTCAGCTCGACATTCTTTTCAAGCCTACTCTATGCCTCCCAAACTGCTTCAGCAGTGGGAGGCTTAGCAAGAGAGCTGAATAGTACTTAATCCAGCCAAGTGTATTTTGGGTATGGTTCAGGTCAGCCTAAAAAAAAGTTTGCACGTTTATGTGTAAAGAAGATAAAGAGGCTTCAACAAAGTAAACAGCTAAATTCATCAGGCAAAAGAACTAATGCAAAACCAAAGCGTCAAAGTGCTTTATTTCTCTATAACTAGAGGAGGGAATGCCGGTCAGAATACTGGCTGATAGATTAATAAAGTGAGATGGAGGAGAAGGTAGTGGGGCTTCCAGGAGTGTCATTTAATACCAGGGTGTTCACAATACCTGTGCAACTGTCAATCATTCCAGATTCATATGCAGTTTTTAATCGGGGGTTGGGGTGGGGACACTATTCTGGCACATTTTGGGGTGATAACTCATAGCAGAGTACATACTTCAATGTTACACTGCAGCGCTTGCTATGAAAAATGCATATAAGCCTGCTGGAGGCATTTTTCCATATCAGTTTCAGAAATCTAATAACGGTCATTTTAGAATCTGCCACTAAAACCATGAGCTTATTCATTCAATAAAGTGGGAAACTAATAACGCTCCAGTTTTGGGTGACTTTAATACCTTGTACTGTAGAGATGAATAAACTTTACATGGCTCAAACTGTCTGAAACCATTCACCCCCTGCTGTTTTTATACACCGAGTCCTTTTAAAGACTGTACAATCTTTGAATTCTGCCATTTAACTATATCTATATACCACATATACTATTATTAGATATCATACAGCTCTTATCCACACTCATGCAGAACATTCAAGCAATGGCTCTTTGTATCCTTTATAACGTTCTAAAAAGACATGTATATTATATCTACAGAATGAAGACATCTCTTTCAAAACCAAATCATGCACGCCTTGCACAACAAACACCACATAATTATGCCTGCTGTAATTCGGCTGCAAATGAATAAGAATAAACATACGCTTATAGAAAACATATTTGCATAGGCTTAATGAGTCCTGCAACGTATGCACAGCCCTCTACAAAAAGACACTGTCTAGCCGAATCAAATACGTCTGCTGAAAAAGTTAGGTAAGCGCCTGCCTGGGGCAAGGGGAATGAATAATAAATACGATCAAATATAATAATGGAGGACCGACATCTCTCTAAAAATGACACTGAGCAGAACAAAAGAGGAATGCAGTAAAAAGACACCAAACGGCCACAAACGAGAGTATTTGGTTGCAATTACAAAAGAAATAATTAAATAAACAAACAAACATTGAGTTAGTCTCAGGATCATGTCTTTCACAGCCAGAACCAATTTTTGCTTTATGAGCCAGGTATTATTTGGGTAATGTAGACACCATCTGGGTAAAAATGCAAGAATAACCAAACTGCACAATCGTTCTAGCTCATGTTAAGCGCTAATCCGAATGTTTCTGGTGTTGGGTCAAGTGCCACTGAAGTACCCCGATCGAAGTTTAGCATATAAGATGCGAATACAAAAGCTGTGGCTTTTCTTCAATGAATAGGAAAAGTGCATGCCATATATTGCAAGTTCTGCCTTTCTCATGTTAATGAGAAGAACCGCTGGTGAGAATTCATAAGTAAGCCTGAGCTCTGCTGCTGCCCGTTGTCATTACATACACAAACATGAGCCCTGGCATCGAATCAAACAGCCGTTCAAACATCATGATGTCAACTGCAATCAGCTCGCTCCTTTTCTGATTCTATATATATACCTGCTTCAGGCCATTTTTCCAAGCCCTGGGTAAATTACATGGTTCTGCATGGATATATATGCATGGTTCTGAGATATATATATTTTATATACATCTCCATCTATACATGCATATATACATACATACATACACACACACATCTATCTATCTATACATATCTATATCTATACATATCCCACTTGCTAATGGTCTAAACCTGGCTTACAAAAAGCTATGTCTCTGATTTCCTATGCCTTTTCTACACTGGCTCTTACATGCTAAAAAAAAATCTGGTATTCAAACACCAAGTAGCAGGAATTCAAGTTCAAGGGCTCATTAATGAAGTGCTGCTGACTCCACTCATCTGAGAAGATGGGAAACAAAATCACAGTGAGGAAAAATGTCTGACACTTAGCTGTATTTGAAATTGAATTCTCTGGCTTCATAATAACTTCAAGGGGGAGAAGTAGAACAAAATGGTTGCACTTATTTTTTTAATGAAGGTGCGAAACAGAAGAACTTGAGGATATGAGGGATTCATTGGCATTGAGTCATTTAAAGAGCCACATTAATCTCTCCTTAAAACTCGCATAGTTAGAAGTAGTGGAGTTGAAAACAAACAAACAAATTAAACCACAACAACAAATGCCAATGAATCCCTGTTGTGCCGAAACATCCTACACTCTTATCTCTGACCAACACAAGGCTCAGATCTGTTTCATCCCCTGGCAGCAGCTACATTCAACCCAAACACGCAAGACAAATAATCGCTATGAATAAATAAAATCTTGCACTGAGTTTGGAGGCTATGGAAAAAAAAAAAAATTTCAGTCTGGGTGCAATAAAAGATTTCACCATTGTCAACATCAGCGAGGAGACTTTGGCCTCGGCTTGAAGGGAATACCGAGTGTCTGGGAAGGCACCGTGGGTGTTTCCATTTTCTACTGTTGGGACAACAGACACTACTGTGCATTGCCCAAATTCCTTGCATTTCATTAGGGACGAGTCCGTGACTCACTCCTACATACAGTATGGAAATCAACATCTTACATAACCTGCCATTTCAAATGACATTATGATTATCACGTTTATGACACTAGCACACTTACTGAAACGATCTCATGCGCTGCGTTCTCCAACACGACACAGTTCAGTGTGTTCACTGATATGGCAAGGCATCTGACTAATTATAAGCCCTGACTGAAATTCACCTCGCTAGCTCAATGCAGGATATTTCTGAGCCCCTGAACGGCTCTTTCGATTAAATAAGAAGAGGCTCGATCTGAAATTAACGGCTGGTCGCTGCGGTATAACCCTGTTGCTTAGTAATGATTGGCAAATAATAATAATGGCAAATAATTGGCAGCTCCGAGCTGCATTTTAAGTCTTTGTTCAGTCTGGCCATGAAATGGATGTTGTAGGCGTTCACAGGCTGGAGGTGTTTGGAATTGGGAGTGAGGAATAGTGTTAGAAGAATACGGGTTGGACGCAGGGCAGGAGAACACACTGTTTTAGGACATGGTGAGGACAACCTGTTAATATCAGGCAGCCTGAGAGACAGCAAATATCCTTTGTTTAAGTGACTGAAATATTCTTTCTGATCCAGTTCTACTACCAGTGAATAATAATACACCATAATAACAATAATAATAATGCCAATTAATGTCATGGAGGCTCTTTACTCAGTCATAGCAGGGAAAATTTTATTACAAACCAACAAACAGCAGGATGGGAATAAAATGACTGCAATAAATATTTTAGCAAAACACCTTAAATGCTTGGTTCTGATTTTTCAGAAGGTGTTGATTAACTGTCTAGAACCGCAGCTCTGTTTACATCAACATGCTCGTTCTAATATGTTATCATTCCTACAGTCACAGCGTATGCAGGGACACTGGACAGATTTTTTAAATGCGTCCAATCGTTGATGGGGTGCTTGTTTTTGTTAGCATTTTTGGAAGGAGTCTACAGTATCAGTGCGTTGTAACAGTCAGAGGTAAAGCTGCAACAGTTGTCTGACTTAAGGAAAGTTTTTCGGACGGATTTGTGTTTTCTTAAAGTTTAAAAACCCCTGCTATTTGTTTTATTAATTTCACGAGAGCATAAAAACAGAGAGGATGGTGCATGAGTGAATAGTTACAGCTGATATAACGCAAGTGACAACAGGAGCTAACGTTCCACAACTCTAACGTGTTGTATTAAATTATATATATATACACAGTGGTGTGAAAAAGTGTTTGCCCCCTTCCTCATTTCCTGTACCTTTGCATGTTTGTCACACTTAAGTGTTTCGGAACATCAAACCAATTTAAACAATAGTCAAGGACAACACAAGTAAACACAAAATGCAATTTGTAAATGAAGGTGTTTATTATTAAAGGTGAAAAAAAATTCAAACCATCATGGCCCTGTGTGAAAAAGTGATTGCCCCCCTTACTATAACTGTGGTTGTCCACACCTGAGTTCAATTTCTCTAGCCACACCCAGGCCTGATTATTGCCACACCTGTTCACAATCAAGGCATCATTTAAATAGGAGCTGCTTGACACAGTAAGGTCCA
>JAFFST010044967.1:36219-55640 GCA_022414735.1 Noturus placidus | reverse complement strand
TTGTGTTTACTTGTGTTGTCCTTGACTATTGTTTAAATTGGTTTGATGTTCCGAAACACTTAAGTGTGACAAACATGCAAAGGAACAGGAAATGAGGAAGGGGGCAAACACTTTTTCACACCACTGTACTTAGTTTTCACGGGAGGGGAGGGGGGGCGTTTCCCCCTCATATAACGACTGCTGATTTTTAAAATGTCCTTTCAGGGCATCCTGGTTTGCAATAAAAAAAAAAATATACATATACTTTTTAAGTGTCGTTTATAATCCAGACGAATCTGGTACTGATTATTTTTTAAGGGGGTGAATACTGTTGCCAGGCACAGCACTTTCCCCCTTTGAGTTAAAGTTTTCAACTTACCTTTTGCCAGGCTTTTTCGGCTTGGTTCTTTTCTTCCTCGCTTGGAGTGCAAGCACTATCGTGACATGAATAACAACAAGCAAAAAAAAAAACCACAACAACACTATTATAACAAACAACACCAACAATAACAATAATAACGCCCGAATGTCTGTTCGCCGAGTTTAACTCACTTCTCAGTCAAATTTCAAGAGCTAATATCAACTTGCTAGCAAGTGTACAACTGCTAATAATCTGACCTGGATCCCAAACCTCTCCACGCGCCCTACATAGGTGCACTACCTAGGGGATAAAATAATGCCCTCGTCAGTTTATGTAGCGCCCTGAATGTCTAGTAGGGAGACATTTGTGACACGTCCTTGATTATCGAGGAGGAATTTTTTTTTAATTATTATTTTTTACTTAAACCTGACGAACTATGCTAATGTTTAGCAGTGAAACACGTGCCAGGAGTAAATTCAGACTCTACATATTGGTGTCCTTTTTAAAAGATAACACCTATCGAGTTTATTTATTATTATTATTATTATTATTTTCCTGAGAGCTGAATTACCCGCCTGAAAACTTTCACCTCAGGCGATGTAAGATAGCATTACTAGCTAGAAATGCTAATAGTGGAAAATATCCACCATGTAGCAGATTTGCGTTCGGTTTAAGGTTTCTTTCGGTTAATAAAGTTAGTTATATATAACCTAGCTAACAAAGTGCAAGCGAAGGAGTATAGAAATAGTAAAAAGCGTTCAAATTCAAGCGGATATTTGGTTATAATGATTAAAACTGCGTCAAGTGTTGAATGTAAACAACAAACAGTGGCTATTCACATGAAGCCTAACAGACTGTAGTGTTGTGTATTATTATTATTTAACACTCGTGTGACTTGTTTACTGTTACGAGGTTAGCACTTCAGCTCTCATTACACTGAGAGTGCGTGTGTGTGGGACTAAGCAGTAACATGAGGCTTTTGTTCAGGAATCACAGTGAACATGTTGTACTTCTTGGTTTGTTTGGTTTTTTTTTTTTTCGATCTAATATCACAGGTAGAGCTAACATTTTCCTAACACACCTCGGTGTGTGATCATGTTCAGGAATGTAAACTGCAGGGATATTGTACGCTCACCTTTCCTCTCCATGCTGTAGTACCGGCTCGGTCGCGTGGTCCTGACACGCACACAAAACCCCCTTCTGATTCGTCACACAAAGTACCCTTTCTGTCCGCTTTAGCCAAAACTTTCATATTAAAATAATAAAAAAAAGAGAATATAAATACATGTAATATTATAAACTATTTATCATCATAACATTTATATTTTTATATATAATAGCAACTTTAAGCCTATGATTGCTTCAGTACTTTTTTTTTATCTACTCGATGTGACGGAATGATAAGGATCCGGATAATATTTTCGGGTTTTTACCCCCACCTGGTGGTCCAAAGTGGTAGCGCAGTTTACCTCAGTTCCCCCCCCAAGTTTGGGTTGTTTTGTTTTGTTGGTCAAAGAATTTTTTTTTATATAATTATTATTAAAAACTGTTGAAAACTGTGCTTTAGCAGAGCATCACTAGTCAGGTGTACCCCCAGAAGCATGCAAATCAATTGTCCCTGGCAATGAGATCGGTCTACCGGTAATAATAATAATAATAATAATAATAATTTATATAGCGCTTTTTACAATGGTACATTGTCTCAAAGCAGCTTTACAGAAATATCATTTTTACATTTACAAGCCAATTTTTACATTTACACACCAATGGTAGCAGAGCTGTCATGCAAGGTGCTAGCTTGCCATCGGGGGCAACTTAGGGTTCAGTGTCTTGCCCAAGGACACTTCGACATGGGATCACCCGGGCCGGGATTCGAACCATCAACCCTACGATTAGTGGATTAGTGGACAACCCGCTCTACCGACTGAGCCACAGCCGCCCCGATAATGATCTGAGTGACTTTGTAAGTGGCTCTTATACTGCATAGCACAACAGGAAGTGCTTCTGGCCATACAAGACTCTCTTGGTGCATTTTGAACAGCCTTTCTTTAATGGTATCCACACATTCTGCCACTCCTGATTATGTCCATTCCTCTCCCACAAGCACTCTCGCAGTATAAGAAGCTGTGCCTCTCTTGTTTGGGGAACCTTCCATCCACCCTGAGAATTTGTCAAGCCCGTCTAAAATTTCTGAATAGTTCTGCGATTTTGGCAGTGTGGTGTAATCCATCTGAAGATTTCTGAAAGGGCCTTGAGATTCTCGAGTTTTCATCACTGGTATCTTGGTTATTCCCCTTGCATTATTATAACTTTGTGTCTCCACTTCTTTATTGAATGCAGGATTACACCAGGTAGATTTGAACCAGCGGATCATCCACCCCAATGTGTCCTAAAACAGCATAGCTGAATATGTTAGGAACTTTGCAGTAGTTAAAACCTTGTCTCCTTGTTTCCATAGCCCATTGTCATGGAGCTTTGCAACATTTTCCATCCAAGACTATACTCCCCTCTTGTAGTTCCTTCATGTCAGTCGGGCCTCATGCTTTTTTTTTTTTAGGTCTCATACTTTAATGTTTGACTTTCAAGTCTCAATCACTCAAGTATTGCAGATTCATTAGGCCATTTCCTTTTGGCTACGTTCATGGTCCCTTCTGTTAGAGCATTTCCCTTTGCGTCTACCTTTGTGTCATGTGCGCTTTGGTATTGGTGTTTTGATCGTTCTGGTTTTAAGCCTGGTCGACATGTAACCTGACTTAAATAGGTTTATCTAAAGCTCAATCACTTAAAAAGGTATAAATGTCAATTTCAATTTAATCCAAGTGTAACTTTTAATAAAAATACAAAAAGTGTGCTTTACATGATGCAAAATGGTTTAAGGCAAGATACTATAGATGAATCAAAACAATAGTTATCTGATGTTCTAAGTATTTTTATATTACAGCTTTTTCAAAAACGTATTTTTATTTCAATTTCATTTGATAAAACCAGAAAGCTCGCCTTTTGATAGTTAAAATTCAAATATTTATTTCACTGTAAAGATGCTCTCAAGTGAAAGACGTATATAATCTCTTTACCATGCACTTCTTTTTAAAAAAATATTTAATGCCATTTTAAGTATATAGTTTAATGTAAATAAAACAGTGATCGAGATTTTTTGTTTTCTCCTGTAATATCTTTATTAATAAAACAAAAATAATGCAGCATATGTTATACACATATACAGTGCATCCGGAAAGTATTCACAGCACTTCACTTTTCCTACATTTTGTTATGTTACAGCCTTATTCCAAAATTGATTAAATTCATCTCATTTTATATATAAAACTTGTTAACTATCATGTTTTCTATGTTGATTATTAAGCTGGGACGATGTGTAACTGTTACCATAGAAATGATAAAGTATTAGAACCTGTGCATTAATATAAACCTGTGATTTGTCTTGCAGCTGAAACAGCTGTCAGAGCTGGGGTTATAGAAAAATAATAAAACCTTCTGACCAATCAGAATTCAGAATTCAACAGCTCTCGGGTATTATAATAAACATTTAAATGACCACCAGGAGGCAATGTTTATTTGAGAAGCATCACCACTGCAGTAAACAAGACTGATGCAAGAGGAAGCAGAGAGTTCCTCATGAACAATAAGGAGACAAAAGTGTATTTCATTCAAGCATGTTCAGACATCTGTGGCGAAACAATAAAGCACGTACAGTGTTGAAAAATAGTAATAATTACCTTTATTGTAACTACCAGTGGTTTACAGGCTGTCAGCTGCTTGCACTGATGATTTAGCCAAGTGGTACAAAAGGACTTGAGTGTCTTTCCTTTTGTATTACAAACAGACCACATGAAAACAACTACATTTATGGATAACTTGGTGTATGACTGTCCATTTCTGTGATTTTTAATGAACTATTGTAAACAAATACAAAAACAGCCTTACCTTTCCTCACACATTGCGAAATCATGCTCAAAACAGAATATTGCAGAATGTAATTAATAATATACAACATGGAAAACGCACTCAAAATAATCTTAACAAATATTACTAATATAATAAGTTAGATGCTGGCACGGTTTACTGTGTTCAAAAAAAAAAAAAAAAGAAAAGAAAAGAAAAGAAAAAGAAAATTCTGCATCCCTAACCCCATTAACTGGAATTTCAAAATAGTATGCAACTTGCATGTATGCAGGTATGTGTGTCTTATCCTATTTAGTGGACTAGTACAGGGTTTGGGATGTACCCACATTCTCAGAGTTGGTCTTCTATGCTAAAATGGGATCACACTCAGATTTTGGCTCAGATTGACACTGTCTCAAGCAGCACCTAGAGAGAGACCTGTCCAAAAAAAACACCGGCAAATGAGAATCATCAGGTTTGTGAGAAAAAGGCACCCTGATGGAGGATTATAACTTTACCGGACTCCCTTAACACTCGACACAGTGTGATTCATCCATTCAACTGACTGAGCAGTGTCATGTCTAAAAGCAACATTTTGAAAGAAAAAAAAAAAGCTATAAATAATAAGATATAGCACAAAAAAAAGCCCAGGCCCAGGATGTATATATAAGGACAGGCGCTCAGGTGTACATTTCATCTAAAGATGGCACAAGAAACAAATACATGACGCGTTTCAAATTTCTGGTGAATTTTCATATTTATAAATAGCAAAATCCCATGAACAAGCCACAGGCCGTGTATGAGAAGGAAGTCAGACATTCTTTTGCTTATCTGGCACTATTTAAGATGCATTTGCTACAATTTGGAAGAACAAAACCTATAGCATTTGCATGGTGTATAACAAAAAACCCTAGACGCTCCACATTTTTGTTCCCATACAGCTCAAAATGTGCCTCAATCAATCAATCAAGGGCACTAAACACATGGAATGGTTGTGCCTGGAGCTGGTAAGGAGCAAAAACATCGATCACCTGTAGTCCGCATGGATTCCTAAGCCGGATAAACTTTGGGGTTAAGAGATAAAGGGAGAGCGCTGATACACAGGCATGAACTCATCCTACAAAACACATGATCTATTTTACATTCACTGTCTGATTCAATTTGTGATTTTTTCTCTTTCAGCCGATGGATCTCCTTAAAACTAACGCTCCTGCTGCACAATCTCATTTATTTACAAGCGTAATGTTTTATTTACAGCTCTAAAAACACTAACGGGTCACGTTTAAGAAGGCCTCACAGCCATTATTAATGTACCGGCTCAAAGCAGGGACCGTCTTTTTGCAAATAAACTACAGGCCAAAAAGTTTGATAGAAGTAGACAGATATGATTGCTATTTTATTTCCCCCAAACAACCCCCCCACCAATTAAATAATAGTATTTCTCATGAAAATTCTACTATCATTTTAAAAATGACATTTAAAAAGTGAAAAATGGATAGAAAGAGATGACAAACAACAGCAATAGAGAAAAAAATATTACTCAGTAATACTCTACATTCTCAGTGTCCATAGTGGAGAGGTGCGTGTACGAATTTTTGCATTTTCCTCCACCTGTAAATAGTCTCTGATAATAGCGAAGCCTGTACTGAATGATGGCACAGGCACCTTAAAGGAGCAATGTAACCAAACTCTGCTAATGCCCCTAAACCACTTATAGAACCCAGTGGCCCCCAATCAGCACAGTCCTATTTGCATGATGCTAATTCCAGGACTCAGCTCCCATTCATGATGAGCATTAACAGTTTTTGGTCAGACTGTTCCTTTAATGTCACGCTGTGTGTGTGTGTGTGTGTTTCTGTTGAAATATAGTTATGAGGCAGCTTATGTCGCTCCAGGAGGCAAGGAAGGACAGACTCATGACTCCATCTCATCTCCATCAAACACGGGAGGCTCAAAGCTCAAGACTTCCTCATACGTCAGCCCTGAAGACAGAGACACATCACTCCTTTAAATCCTACAGGAATTTCGCTTTTACACTCTAACCACAGCTGTACGTATTCAGCTGTATTTAATTTCAGGTCTATAAAGAAGTGTGCAGTATATCAAACATTACATACACCGGAACTTTTAATACCTATACAACTACAATGTTAATACCCAACTGCATCTACTATATAATACATGACCGATCAGGAAATATTTGGCCGTTCCAATATTGATCTAATATTGAGTATTATGTGAGGTAAAACTACATAAGAACAGCTTTCATAAGACATCGTCCTATGACTGTCTCATCCTAACATCATGCTAAAATGAAATGGAGGTTATTTTACATTTGCATTATACAGTATAATCACATTTTTATTTTTAAAAACAATCATTCACACAATCAACTGCCCCAAGACTTCCATTGTAAGTGAGCAAACAGATATAAGCTGCGTGGACATGGACAACAATAATCCATAGACCGTACTCTAATTAAGAAGCTACCATGTAAAGAGAAATTTTTACTTGCCTAAATTACATTGTGAGAGAGAGTTTTCACCGCATTTTGCGACAGGACACGATCACACACGGCAGTTCTCAACATTTTACAACGAACAAGAGAGTTCGGCCGCGTCCCAAACCGCATACTTTCCTACTATAGGCCTGTAGTGGGGAAAAATACATGTATCTCAGATACAATATAGCGGTAAGTACGCGGTTTGAGACGCAGCCCACGGCTTCAACAGTTGAGTATTAGCACGTACAGCATGACAAATAATTAACTGCACTTAAAGCGTTCGTAAATCTTTTTTAATAAAAACACCCAAAACTGTATACGGTACCATAACGAAGACAAACTGTATGTTGATACGTGAAATTCTAGAGGGACGTCGGATGGCGTGGCACAGTGACGTAATGACACGGGCTGTTAATCTATGTTCTAGATAGAACATGTAAAACGGGTACATGATAGGAGTATTCTAAAAGTGACTCATGTAAACACCGTAATCACATTATATCTTAATCAGAGTAAGGTCAATAATTATATTACTGCTGTCCATGTAAACATAGTCACTGTCTGTTCTTTGTTCGCTTTTCTTTTCAAAATTGTCCATAGTAATAACATACAGTGCAGTGATTTCTTCTGTGACTGTGTATTTGTCATTTCTGTGATTTTTTGTGATTTCTTCTGTGTCTGTGTAATATCTCATACTAAATCATTTTAAATCTTCAAACAAAATACGACATAAAACAAAGGCAACCTGAGTAAACACACAATACACTTTTTATTAAAAAGTTTTTATTGAAGCAAAAAACGTAATCCAACACCTTAAACTTAAAATCTGGTTGTGGCACCTTTAGCAGAAATAACTGCAACCAAACGCTTCTGATAACTGGAGATCAGTCTTTCAGTTACTTCTAGGACTAGGATTTACTCCTATGCTTTTGATCATCGTCTTGTTGCATAATCAGCTATGCTTGAGTTTCAACTTACAGACTGAAGACCAGACATTCTCCTTTAGGATTTCTGGTAGAGAGCAGAATTCATGATTCCCTCAATTATTGCAAGTTGTCCAAGCCCGAAGCAACAAAGCATCGCCACATCACACTCCTCCACCATGCTTGACCGTAGGTATGATGATCTTTTTGTGGAATTCTGTGTTTGATTTATGCCAAATGTAATGGGACCCCTGTCTTCCAAACAGTTCCCCGTCTTCCAACTCCTCAATCCACAGAACATTCTCCCAAAAGTTTTTTGGATCATAAAGGTGTCTTTTACAAAATTCAGTTGAGCCTTAAATGTTCTTCTGGGTTAACAGTGGTTTTCACCTCACCACTCTTCCATGGATGCCATTTTTGCTCAGTGTCTTTCTTTTTGTCGAGGTCATGAACCTTTTTTGATGCAATAGAAGTCTTTGATGTTTTCTGAGGCTCTTTTGTGATTTCCTGGATGAGTAGTTGCTGTGCTCTTGGAGGAATTTTGGAAGGTCGGCCACTTCTGGGAAGGTTCACTACTATGCTGAGGTTTTCCTTTGGAGTCCCAGAGCATTTGAAATCGCATGGTAACCTTTCCCAGACTGATGCATTTCAATCACCTTCTTCCTCATCATTTCTGAAATTTCATTCAATTTTGGCATGGTGTATTACCGGGTAAGACCTTTTAACCAACTTCATGCTGTTGAAAAAGTTCTATTTAAGTGATGATTTGATTGAACAGGGTTTGCATTAATCAGGATGTGTCTAATCCAACTGAACCCCATTATGAATGCAGTTCCATAGATTTGGGGGAATTAGTAACTACAGGGGGCAAATACATTTTCACACAGGTCCAGTTGCTATTGGATAACTTTTTTGCTTCAATAAATAACTATCATTTAAAAACTGTATTTTGTGTTTATTCAGGTTGCCTTTGTTTTATCTTATACTAAATTGTTTCAGAAATGAAAACAACATCTGAGATATTCACAAAAACAGAAGAAAATCAGGACTTTTTCACAGCACTGTTTATATTGGTGGAGTATTCCTTTAAGGCCTTTAATGCCAAGAACAATCCTCGTAATGTTAGTAAATTTAAGTCATTTTATACATATTCCAGCCGTTTCAACCAAAGAGTTATATGACATTTACCATGAACTTTCTTTTTTTTTGTATTATCTGAAGATGAAAGCAGATAATGCGATCTATAGGAAAACCCATTATATTGTCATTGTCACACAAAGTATGTTACTAAGACCTGTTTATCATCTTAAGCCCGGTTCACACTGCACAGAAAGATGCAGACCGACATGTTCGTCGGGTTTTGTTGGATCAGTGTGTTAACCCTGTCGGCGTCTGTTAGCGTTTGTCGTTGTTAGTTTTCACCGACTGAACAAGTTCAATCTGTGTCTGCCGTGTCGTTTTAAAATCTGAGCAGTGTGGAAAGATTTTCCAACAAACTCAGAAGTAATTTGACCTGGGCACGAACTATTACCATGACGATGAGGCAAGCGTCCCTGCGAACTCCTTAGAAACAAAAGCCTGTGTAGATGCTCTTCGCACATACTTCTAAATAGAATGTTTCCATGCATCTTGTTCTTGTATATGAGGGCTAGTTGCTTTAAAAAAGTCTGATTAAATATAAAACATTTTGGCTATCTAACTTGCTAACCAAGGAGAGGCACAACTAAGCGATCACTGTATGGGTTTAGCTGCTACAGTGCCATCCAAATTACATTATCCATCCTTATGCTCTGCTCATATCATGTTCACGTAACATGGAACTAATACAGATATTTACACACCCTGTTTACCTGCTCAGTATCAGAGGATGTTAGTGTTTCAGTTTCAACCCCATATATCAATTTTTTCCCCTCACATTGACTATGAGCTAGTGTTAAATACAGACTTGATTTGGTTATTTTACAGTTTTTTTTAAGTACTGAATGATCAACACCTTCATATCTTCCTGATTTTTTTTAATCAAATTTGCTCCAATTAATAGCCCAATGCAGAGGTTCTGACATATTGTAATGTAAACGTTAAGAGATCAGGTGAAGCAGCTTTTAGCTCTTAAGCACCAAAAATCTGGAACTTTTTACCTACTTAAATTAGACAATTACCAAATATTCACATTTTTAAAATTCACATTTTAAGGCATTTGGAGGCATATCTTTTTAAATTCTTTTTATCTTTTGTCTAATATATTATCTTTAAATTATTAATTCCAATTTTGTATTTTATTATTATTATTATTATAGTATCCTCATTTGACACTTTTATTTTCTTTGTTGAATTCGATTGGTCTTTTATGTATGAAAGGTGCTATAGAAATAAAATGTACTATTATTGCTCCAAGACCTAGTTCTGAAGTTTATGGTTAACAAAACAGCACTAACCGTAAACATCAGTCAGAAATGATTAGAAATCGATTATTACTGATCAATTACAGATCCAATTCCTATGCCTTATTTGAACGTCTGCTTACTTTTCCACTCCTCGATGTCCAGCTCTCGGCTCTCGAAGCTCTGGTCGTACGGCTCGGCCTCGGGCTCGTCGTCCGGGTCGTGGTACTGCGCGAAGTACGGGTGGGCCAGTGCCTCTGAGGCCGTGATCCGCGTATCCGTGTCCAAAACCAGCATCTTTTCCAGCAGGTCCACGGCTGAGAGAAAGCACGAACATCACTGTGATTTGGCGTTCAGTTTGCCTTCAGTCTAGCAGGCTGTGGTGAGTTTATATTAAAGTTCCAAAGCAAACATAACAGAAAATAAGAGTTATAATACCTAATGGGTTGGCACCAATGAATACATCTGCGAAATTCCTCTTTGGCATGTGTGCCAAACTATTTATGTAGTTTCTGGCCTGTTGACAGAGACAACAAAAAAACAAGAGTTCTCTCAGTGTCTCAGATATTCTCCTAGACTTATAAAAAGGTACGAATGTTTGCTTTAGCTTAGACCAGAAATCAGCATCAGCAACTCCAAACCACAGACAAGTGTCTCCACTGGAAATGATTTCATATGAAATGTACCTGGAAATTATTTTGGCCTTATTTTTTCCACAGTGCTTCATAACTACTGTTCAGTACACATGAACATTTAATGATTCTCCACTGACGATCAGGTCATGCTATGAAGATAAGCAGCATAAACAGTGCGCACTAGTGTTTTACACCCAGTGTTAAAGCTAAGCTTTGGCAAACATGCCGTTGAAAGTCTGGTAAGAACTGGGTCAGAGCTGCATCTCAGACAAAAAGCAGGCAGAAGGCAGGAGAGAGGGGGTTGGGGTGACTACAGGACAACTTTCCAGGATAACAAAAGATCAGCACAGCATGCTAACAAACAGCGTACCGTCTCTGTTATGGTCATGTAGATAGATGTTGAAAGCAATACCTCGCCCAAAATATTAATAGTTTCTGACCATGAATGAAAGTCACCCGTTAACATCACCCGTTAACCGTGCTGACCAGACTTTTTCAAAAAAAAATTGCTAGTCATAGTAGCATTAATGGGTAAGGTTAGCATCCAGGTAATCACTGATTAGAATTATGTTTATATCCCATGCTAAATGGTTGTCTATTTTTTAATACAATTTGCACAGATTCTTAAACAAATGACTCGCCTGACAATACTAACATCTTGGGGACCAGCTAGCATTAAAGGATGCTAAATAGTCATCTTCGCTATAGTTCAGAGACACCCCGCATGTTTCTAACCCATCTGTCCTTCTTGGCAAATACCTTTTGTTGAATATTTGCCTCAACTTATTTTTATGTTGGCAAATTATTTTCATTTTTCCATGGTGTGAGCGATGCTAGAGAAGGCTGTCCACCAAAAGTCAAGTGATTGGGTAATGAGGGGATTAGTCAGAGAAACCAAAACACTGTCCATCACCCTGAAAACAACCAAACAGTGAAGCATGGTAGCGGTAGCATCATGTTCAGAGTTACTCTTGGCCTCTTGGTTGCTTCTTTTGACTAATTCCCTCTTTATTTTGTGACGGAGATTTGGAGAATGGCCTCCTCTAGGCAGACTTGTGCCATATTCTTGTGATTTTATGAAAATAATGGATTTAAATGATGCACTGAAAGAGTTTTAGGATTGTTTTCATAGCTCCTTATTCTTCGTGATGCAGGAGCAGGTGTGTTTATATAAAAAAATTACCATTTTTCTTGTCAATAATTTTGTTAACCAATTTTTAATTCCCTCACCAGCACTATTATGTCATAATATTATGATTGGCTATTTTGTGTAGTTTCATGATCCAGATTAAATCCATTTCAGTTCCAGGTTGTAACACTACAAAATGTTCAAGGGGTTATTCAAGCCACTGTACGTGTGCCTTTGATGATGTCTTTGTTTTGTATGAGGGATACACAGGAAAATGCATACTGATTATTAATGCTGTTGGTTTGTACTGTGTATTTTCTGTCAGTCACTAGAAAAATGATCCTCTCTCTATTGCTGCTTACCTTATACCAGGACAACTATTTAAAAAAAAAAAAACAGGGAACCACTCTGAACCGATGGGATAACGAGCACTGTCATGGCTCTAACAGACAGCGGTGGTTCTTGCTCACCTCGTGGCTGGGCATCCTGCTTATTAGTGAGGCTGGAGGAGTTCCAGTCAGGCGCATTATCTGCTGGAGCTGGTTTATATCTTAGGCACCCAGGTCAAGGGCCTTACAATAGCAATGCAAGTGAGACACTATCTATGGCAAAACACCTTGATGTACTGTATGTGTTTCCGTGCTTTATGCCAGCTCGGGGAGAAGAGATCCTTTTGCACCATTCTTCGAGCAAGAATGTGATATTTGTTATGTATTAAAACAAAACTATAGGACGTAATGAAAAAAGAACACAACAAGGAAGATTGTGAATGTGACATTTAACACACCTGCACACACAAATATAAAACAATAAAGAGATAGCAAAGATTAAAAGATGGTATGTGACACGGACGAGAAACAGTGAAGGATATTGCAGATCAGCACACAGGAACATTAACCTCGAATACATTTCCAAACCAAAGGCAGGGTTGTGAGTACAGAATGTGAATCCTCAGACAACAGCGATCCGAGCCCACATGTGTCAGTATGGAAGCACACTACCTAGCGATTAGATTTCCCAACTAACAGACAACAGTGACTCGTGCTCAGGAAAGAAGGGGGTGGTGGAGGGGTGGGCAATGCTGAAAAAACACTGGGTGAAGCGTGACTGGCTGGAGTGAAAGCAACACACGGAGTGAAACGCAAAAAAAAAAAAAGAGAAAAAGAGGAGTCACACTCAGGCATAACTGAAAACTCACAGACTCCGAAGATATTTTCATCAAGAGCTCGGGCCCTGGAGTTCCGACGAGCAGCATGATAAGCTTCAATTGATCAATATCTTCAAGGAGCAACATAAAGGAAAAAATAAAATGCAGGGATGGCTATGGAAGTGGGTGGGGGAGGGGTGGGGGGATGACTGCGGAGACAAAACTGAATGAAGTGTGCTTAAATAAATTCAAAAATATTTTCTTGGACATGTATTGCAAAATACGAAATGAACAAAGAACCAAATATTGAAAACAAATAATAATTCATAACAATGCCACACAAGCTATACGTCATGGTATAATATTACGATCCATAATCCATAGGATGTTGGTGAGCAAAGCAAGACCAAAGCCAATGTTTTTTGGCATCGATGGGTTAGTAATAAAAATAAATAAATAATTAATTACATGAATGCAAGGGTGTGTGTGCATTCGCCAAGTCCCAGATGTGCATAACAAGCAGATGAAGTTTGGAAAACTGTGTGCGTGTGAAACACAACAACAGAAGGAACAAGTCATTTCAGAACAGCGGTGACGCAAGGCTGTGATCAAGTGAAGCACATGATGTGACTAATATTAGGGCTTAACATCACAGAATGTCCGAAGCAAACATTTCCAGAAGCATACCTTAGAAAGCAGGTGCTCTGACGGAAAATATACGGTTAGCGACGTCGGTTTAAGAGATCGAAAGGAAAAAGGAAAAGAGATAAAGTGATAAACAGTGGTTGAATGATGATGATGATGATGATGAAACGGAGTGGATGAAGAGACATGTACACAATTCATCTCCACACTAAGTAAACACATGAAATGCAAACAAATGGCCAAAATGAGGGAGGAAGAACAAAAAAAAAAAAAAGACTAAATAAATAAATAAACAAATAAAAGAGGAACCGCTTATTCTCGTTATAAACTTTCTGACTGGCCATGCGTACTGTATGCCCTGTTTCAAATCCATGGTAACAGCAGGTAATTCATGGAATGAGGCTTAAGTGCATCTGTGCACCCGGTTGAAGTGCACAGCCACCAATTAGTCGGGTGTAACTAATCTCTTCAATTTATTAGCAGTTACATAAACACTGCACACACTTACAGATACATAAATCCAAAACACAAGGCCCGAAATCTAAAAGGGCATACCTCGGCTCCGGTCCACTAGGAGTATTCTCCTGCATAATATATTTTTTTGTTGGGTGTGTTTTCGAATTTGTTCCAAAAGCCAGATGCATGTTATAAGGAGTTTAATGCTATGAGTTGATACTCACGGCATGGCATGTGTGGACTGGTTTTGAGGTAAGCCTGGGAGTGTGTGTACAAAAGTATGATCAAAGTTCACACTGCTGTGAAGAGAAACAGGACCGGTGAGGAATTGCATTTTTCTTACTGTTCCCTCTGGGCAAAGAGGGAACGATGGTGGGGTTGTGGAAATTTTAAAGCAGCCCCTTGAGATTCCTTTAAACTGTGTTCTAGAAATGGCATTAACTGCCCTTAGGAAAATAATAAAACACAGATCCTGGCAGCATTTATATAAGGGGGCGAAACAGAAGCCCTCATCTGTGCAAGTGATGTCTTTGCAGCCAAAAGATCAATTAACGACTCACTAGCAGCTTTTTCTGAAAGTAGGCAGGTTTGAAAAGGTGGGGGGGGAGGGGGTGTTTGTGGGAAGGATACGATCAGTGCCAGGAAACAGAGTCCGTCCAGTGAGAAGCTCAGCCATGATGCAGCCCACAGACCAGATGTCCACTACAACACACAGTAAAGACAAACACAATCATTTATACCACCATTTCCTCAAGACATCTGCTGTATTTTGTCCCACACACACTCAGCCCAGAGTATCAAGAACACTGAGATTACATCATAACTTGTTTGTACTATTTATTTTTTAAACCTGTCATGTTGTAGTGCATCCAGTTGAGCATGATCTCAGGCGCACGATACCATCGCGTGGCCACGTAACCAGTCATCTCATCGTCCGTATGTCTTGCCAAGCCAAAGTCCAGGATCTGAGCATAATATGCAAAGGAAGTGAATCAGCTATAAAACGGCATAGACTTATCAGCACATTTAATTAGATCTCGTCTTGCCATCTGTTTGCTGCACTATAAACTCAGTGCTGGTCTTCCTAGGTTTGCAGTTGCACAACAAACAATGACAAAAGTAAAGCATGTTTAGATGCACATGCCTACTGACCTTAAGCTCACAGTCTTCATTTACAGCCAGGTTACTGGGCTTCAGGTCCTGCAAGGAAATACAAGAGAAAAACATTACCGATGCCGACTCATGGGGTCTAAACCGTGCAGCCATAATCACCACACTTATGGATTATAAAGCCTTGTTTACAGAGTCAGTGATGCCAGAAGCACTTCCCCGACCCAGTGCACCTGGTCGCTGCACGTCCGGCAATAAAATCACTGCACCGAAATAATGTCAAAAACCAACAATGCCCCATAGTCTTGAAGTGAATATTACACTAAGAATGCAACTCTCACAAACAATCGGTGCTTTTAATAATTATCACAAAAGAAGAACAGAAACTCAAAGGGACCAAGAGAAGGAGGGAGGAGAGAGAGAGAGAGAGAGAGAGAGTGTGTTCACTTACTCTGTGGATGATGTCTGCTGAATGAATGTACTAAAAAGAGAAAAAGACAAAAATCAGTGAATTTCTGAGAACGGTGGAGTTCAGATGTTAAGGTTCTCTGCTAATTATTGTCAGGTAGTAAGCTCAAATCCCAGCCTTTCTTTAACCTCAGATATATGAATCACTTGTAGGTTGTTTTAGAGATGGTGGAAAGGCGGTTAATTATACACTAAAAGTGGACAGGGCATAATGCTTTAAAGGCAATTTAGAAGTTATACAAAATCGGCTGTGTTTGCATCAGAATAAATGTGTCCCGACTACACATTATGTTCGCACATATCACACAGAGCGCTAGCAGGAAATTGATTTCTGGTTAGATACACTAAACAATATCCTGGCACTGGAAATAGCCTTTCATCTGTATTCATCATAAACTGAGTGCACTATTGTGCGTCACCGGGGTGGAATTAAAACTCATTTAAAAAGGGACAAACATGGTCCCGTAAGATCTAACTGCGTACTCCACACTATACAATACAATAGATTTCGTTTACCATGCAAAACATAGATACAAACATCAGTAATCTAATTAATGACCTTATTCTGAATAAGACAATAATGTGATTAAGGTGTTTACATGAGTCACTTTTAGAATATTCCTTTTATGTTCATGTTTTACATGTTACAGAACATGGAGCAGGGGTTCTCAAACTTTTCCAGGGCGAGGCCCCCCCAAATGGCATTAACATTAGACCGAGGCCCCCCTTTTGCAAGATGTCTTTAAAACACATTAAAAATACAGACTTCTGAATATATCCCCCTTTTTATTAATAATTACATCTTAACATTACATTTGGAATTGATTGTGTGTGACTCGAGTATGACTTTATTCGGATTTAGGTCATCAATAATCAGAGTATTGGGTTAATCGGGTTAATATCGGAATATTGCTGTCGGTGTAAACGTACTGATTGTCAAGCAAGAAAAAATAGTTTGATGATTTCATTTCTAATAACACAATATTACAATATGTCAGTGGAAACATAGCCTCAGCAAGTTCTATATTAAGATTTGAGTGAACCTTTGTACTGCAGTAATGCTTTATGAATTAGCCCATGCCCCAGATAAGTGCTGGTGTATGGCTGTTCACATCAGCTTTGCTCAGAGCTAGCATGAAACTGCATGTTTAGCCCTGAGCTACAGTTTTGAAAAACTTTTCATTCCTATACAAAGTGTGTCAGTTAACACACTTTTACCACCTTCATATTTCTCAAACAAAATATTTACAGCTCCAGTAAGCTAGGCATCCAAAAAGCTTATTACTGGACAATTAGATAGCAACCTAGCTAGCTAACAAGCTAACATTATGAATCAAAAAATGCTTCGCTTATACTTATTATTTAGCTGGCTAATTTTCTGAAAATTTTAAGGCAATAAGATAATAAATAAGGTAGTTAGCACAATTTATGGCTTAGATATCTAATGGAGCTATCTTACTGATAATTGTCTAGTTTAAAAACACTAACAGAAAATGAACATCATGACTTTAGCTAACACTACATACATAAAAATTAACAACTTTTGCTAGCAAAGAAGAGTCCAAGGATTCTACCTACTGGCTATGTAAACCAATGAACTTCCTTCTGTCAATGTACAGACATCAGAACAATTAATAAGCAATTTTGCATATAAAGAAAGCTGTATAAAAATAGGCAATATATTAACGAGCATAAAGAACATAATGAGCTTGATAAACACAGTCCTACATTTTGGTAGCACAGTGTTTAAAGACCTCTTTTTCATGCTAGGTGTAGCATGCGAGGCTTTAAAATAAAATAAAGCTTAATCAAAAAATTAAACAACATTACTTTCTAAAAAAGACCATGCAGCAGGGATTAGCAAACCAGATTCTGGAGATCTATCACCATGAAATTTGAATGTAAGACACATGTATAGATGTCTAAATGGAAGGTTAATGCCAATTAAGTGTGTGTATCGCTGTGACCATTAGCTATATTGCAGATAAAACAGCTAACTTGCTGATTTATCTTATTTCTCCAAATATTTTAACTCTACAATAAATCAGCGCGCTTCTCCCTACAATTTCTATGCTAAATGCTAAATCTGAACTAATCTCACAGGGCATTATTTGGATTCTTTGGAGACTCAACATTAATAATTACCTAAAGGCTAATGGAAACTCAGTGAACAAAGTGAAAATGCTTCTGGCAAATTGTTGGAAAATATGAGAACACTTACCGTATATTCTGCACTATAAGGCGCAGTCTCAATTACGGGGTCTA
Organism: Noturus placidus; assembly: GCA_022414735.1. Taxonomy (NCBI): domain Eukaryota; kingdom Metazoa; phylum Chordata; class Actinopteri; order Siluriformes; family Ictaluridae; genus Noturus; species Noturus placidus. The sequence continues at coordinate 37,738 of JAFFST010044967.1, read as the reverse complement.
TTTCTGTACTTGACCAATACATAAGGCGCACCGTGTTATAAGGCGCATACGGTTGTTACGCCAACCAAAGTCACACAACATTTTTACAGATTTTGGAACTCAGCCCACACGTAAGGCGCACCGGATTATTAGGTGCACGGCCGATTTGTGAGAAAATTTAAGGCTTTTAGGTGCGCTTTATAGTGCGGAAAATAGGGCACATGCTTGTACCGTATCTCTCTCAGAAGCAGAATACTATTTCAATGTTTAATAACAGACACACATTTATCCTCACAATACTCCAACTAAATATTTAGACTACAAACAAGCTAGATCGAATATATTTAGGAATAAATAAAATGTATTGTAACTTACTACGCTAGCTATTACATGAACAGAAAATGATCAAACGTACTAGATGGCAAGAAAGTTTCTAGCTAGCCAAACTAATGTTAATCAAAATAATTGAGGTTCGAATTCGGGTTCCAATGGAGTAGGAGTTCGATTAAATTTTTTATTAATTTGCGCTTTTTGGTCGTATAATATACTTTAACTTATTCTACTCCTTTTCTTTTCTTATAGTTTCAATTTTTTTTGTCACGTTAAAATGTCTGGAAAGAATACGAAAACCCGAGGTGGCATTCAAACATGACTGAGGCCGAGTGCGCGCGCCGTGAGTGTGTCCTCCTCTCCCCCTGAAACCGCGTTGCCGAGCGGTGACTTTTATCTCGCCACACTCAAGCTTGTGCTGTTGGCTTCATTGAGGAAGGATATCGCTGATATTTTTAATACGGAGCTCCAGGAGATTCTCAAGGAAGCGCTGTCTGCTATCCAGCTTGACCTGCATGCTGTGAAAACACAGCAGGTTAATGATCAAGATGTTACCGAGACCGCCATTTCCGCATTGAGGGGTACGGTTGGGGAAATGGAGCACGCACTTACACATGACATAGCACACATGAAGCCTACCATCGAGTCTCTCACTGCGACCGTGACTCAATTACAGAATAAATGTGAGGATTTGGAGGCGAGGTCGCGGCGCAATAACGTTCGAATAATGGGAGTTCCAGAAGGTTCTGATACATGTACAACTGCTGCTGTAGCGGCCTTGTTAAAAGAGGCGTTTGGTCTGGAGAAGGAGCCGGTTTTGGACCGGTCCCACCGGACCCTTCAGCCGAAGCCCAAGCCAGATGAACGACGACGAGCTATTGTGTGCAGATTTCACTATTATAGTGAATGTGCGGATATTTTACGCGGCACGAAAAAGCTCCAGCGGATTAAAGTGAGGAATTTGATTATTTCCGTTTTTCCTGATTTTACACCTAAAATAGCCCGGGCCCGAGCTGCATTTAATGACTTCCGGCGTCAACTTCGTGATGTTGATGGCGCTCGGTATGGAATACTTCACCCAGCTCGGCTTTGCATTACATATAACGGTGTCCAGAAGGACTTTATTTCAGCGGAGGAAGCAGGAGAATATGTGAAACTCTTGATATCAGGATGAAGTGTATCACCTGCACAGCGGCGTGTTCTTTTTTTT